>CM048748.1:365721526-366004026 GCA_026315105.1 Locusta migratoria
GACCGCGAGCACCGCAAAACGACGCCCCTTTACCCACGGCTAGTCCGCCGCGGCACCCTTTATTTTCTTGACCAAAAGTCTATCTAGCTTCCGAACTTCACGTATCCGCACCATTACTAATTTCAACAAATAATATTGCCATTTCTTTGTTAAATTTCCAATATTTGGATATGGCTTCTTTCAGTATGAACATCTGATCCTTAGTTGAACGATTCTTCATAAATCCATTTCTCATTTTCTAACTCTCTTAAATATGGTTATAATTTTCTCAGGAGGATCTTGAAAAACACTTTATAGGCTGTGCTAATTAATGAGATGCCACTGTAATTCCTGCATTGTTGTTTGTCACCCTTTTTATGAATTGGTGTTATGACAGCTTCTGTCCATTCCTCTCGAATTCTTTCTTCATTCCAAATGTTAGTAACCACGTTGTGTATCTGTTTTGTCAGTTTTATTCCTCCCTTCTTAAAAAATTCGGCTGTTATGCCATCTCTCGCCGCAGCTTCGTTGGCTTTTAGTATTTTGGAAGAGTCTATTCTAGTGCAGCTTCTTTCACATTTGTTTTTATCTGTCCCCAGTGGTCTTCAATTTCGAGGTTGTCTTCCAGTGTTAGGAAGTCAAATTTGTTTTGGAGCTTAATGACAAACTCATGCGCATTGCCGTTAACTTTCTGTTTTTCTGTATCAGTATTACAGTCTTTTATGCTCTTACCACCCTTGGCATTTCTATAGCTATTCTTTGGCGTACCTCTGCTACAATTAATTAGTGGTCTGTGCCCCCCTAAGCTCCCCTTACGGTATTCACATTCATTATACTGTTATTATGCCTTTGATCTATCAGAACATGGTCGATTTGGTTTTTTGTTCTTGCATCCTGTGATATCCAAGTTACCTTGTGAATCTACTTCCGAGGCAAATATGTGCTCATAACCCTTAGGTTGGCTGAAGTTGCAAAGCTTAGTAGCTTCACTCCATTACCGTTACCTTCAAGATTTAAACTTTCCGTCCCTGCTGTTCCTTTCCAGATGCTCTCCCTTCTAACTTCATCATTAGCGTCACCAATAATAAGCTTCATATCATAATTACCTCTTCCAGAATTTCATAGAATGTGACTTTCTTTTCATTCTCTGCCTCCTCTGTTTATTAATCTACCTTTCAGTTTGGTGACAGCTATTCTATTATTAATTGGTTGGAAATAAATTACTGTCGCTGCTAACTTTTTGCTGACCATAAAACCCACTCCTTTTAGGAATTTTTCATCTTCCGAACCACTGTAGTATAGAATCTGTCTGTCCGTTTCCAATTTTCTTGCCCCTGGATATGTAATTTCTTCTAACTTGAGTTCTTCTTACAGAATGTTGAAGGCCCCAGGTGTTCCCAAAGTTTTAATGTTCTACATTCCAAATCGCAAGTCCTTATTAGTAAGCCGTTTTCAATAATCCAAAGATCCTTTTTCATCCGAGTCAATTTCTTTACTTTTCGTAACACTTTTTTTTCCGGTACCGGTTGTTGTTAGTCCAGTGCCCAACCACCAACATGGAGGACCAGCCCAGTTACTTTTTCACGGTAAGTATTTTATTTCCCCACTATACTCCTGACTCTGCTGGTTGCAAAGCCAGCGAGCTTTCCCCAATTCCAATGGGTACGCGCCTGTTGGAGATACGTAACTGGTAAATCCCCACACGGGTTGATTTAAAACAGCATATACAGACATAAGTCGTGGGAGAAAATACAGGTATTTGGAATTCCAAAGAAGATTATAAATCTTGTGAAGGCTCAAAAGGGGTAGTAAAAAAAATGGAGAGTTTCCAAAGCGTTTGACATAAAAACAGGAGTCAGGCAAGGAGAAGCATTATCACCCCTCTTGTTCAATACAGAAAGCAATGGATGCAGTAAGTGAAGCATAAGAGGGAATTAAAATAGGAACTAAAATAAATGTACTAGCGTTTGCTGATGATGTAGCACTAAACGCTGAAAATCTGGATGACCTGAAAATTCTTGCAAAAAGGCTCTTCCAAAAAACAAAGTAAGTTGGTTTGGAAATAAGTGAGTATAAAGCTAAATTCATTAGGGTAGGAAGAAACTGCAAAAGAAAACGGCAAGGAACTCTGAAAACTGATAAACGTACTTTTGAAGAAGTAGTCGAGTTCAAATATGTGGGAGTATTAATAAACAAGATAAATGATGAGAATCAAGAAATAGAGACGAGAGTCAAAGCTGCATCCAGATCAACATACTCACTCAACAAACTACTGGCATCCAAATTTTTGTCAAAAGGAACTAAAATAAGTATATATAAAATCATTATCAGACCAGTGCTATTATACGGGGCAGAAATATGGAGAATAGACGAACATACAGAGAGAAAGATAAAAGTTGTAGAAAATAAAACCCTGCGAAAAATATTTGGACCAAATTGTGAGGGAGGTGAATAGCGTAGAAGAAAGAACAGGGAGCTCAAGGTACTATACAATGAACCCGATGTTGTCGTGGAAGCCAAGACAAGAAGACTAAGATGGGCTGGCCATGTCTATGGAAGAGAGCAGGGATCTGTACTGAAAGAAGTCTCGGAGAATAAACCAGAAGTCGAAGACCTGTAGGCAGGTCGAAAATGAGATGGAGAGGCCAGGTGGCCAAGGATCTGCGGGTACTCGGAACAAGGGAGGAAGATGCCGAGGACAGAATGCTATGGAAGAGGCTACCTGACGAGGCCAAAAACCATCTGCGGTTTATGGAGCCAAGAGAGTAAGTAAGTAGTACTACACATTTCAACAAATACATTTCCCTTTAATAAATTTCTGTACTAACTGTCCTATTAAAAGATCTAACATAGTTCTTTTCACGTAGAAGTAACACAATTAACGCAGATTAACATATCATAAATCATATTATTTCACGGTGTAAAACCGACATGTATAATCTGACAAATAACATGACAAATTATGAAAACAGTGCGTGATGTAGGTCACAAACTGATACAGTCCTTTGTTAAATTAATCTTAGGAACTTTCCTGTAACGTTCTAGATATCGATATGCCTTTAACGAGGTATGGATGTTTACGTGTGAAAAAACTCATCCGAACGAAATTGATACTTATTCCTTCTTATATCAGTGATTTGAGATTCTAATGATTGTCAAATCTAGCAACTACAGTGACAAGAGTAAAAATAATATTTATGTAGCTATACAATTCAATGGATTTCCGACAGCAACGCCCCCTGACATTTTAACAACAGTGGCAAACATGCCACCAGTAGCAACAATATATCGATCTCTAGAGTGGAACAAAACGTCATATCATAAAAAAAGAACATAAAACGCAATCCACAAGTTTATTAGAGGCACGTAGAGTGGTACATGAAGCCAGAAATGAGGACGTTGTCAATTTCTGGGGAAGAGGCCACAGCGGGAAACGCTATCCTTGCACGCGCTCTGCATTGTGGTCATTCGGTGGCGAGGAAATAGCCAGAAACCGCAAAAGTTGTGCGTGCTCGGGTTCTCGATTTCGATGCTGTGGTTTCCATTTCAGCGCCCTACACGGCGCGAAGCCATATCAGTATGACCGGGGTATTTCCTGCAATCATCCTAACAACTTCCTCTGCGTCCGCATCCTGCAATTCTACGCCATACGTCCGCGGAAGCACTTAAAACAGAGCGCAGTTCGCCACCGACACAGAAGGCAATTCTTTCTCTAAACGTCAAACAGTAATGCGTACATGACCTGAAAAGAACCGCAGGGAGAAACTGAAGATAAATGAAATAGTGAGTAAAATTTGACGATGAATATATGTAAAGAGTGATAAACGAGACGAATGGAGAGTCCTCTTGTACAACTGCCTCTGATACCATGGGTGTTACTCCCAGATGTCTTGAGACTTTTCAACAGCTAGTCTCATCTACTCGGCAGTGTTCTATGCAAGGTTTTTTCCTTCGCCGATTCTGCAGACAACCTCCTTACTTGTTACATTATCAATTCACATCACTTTAATTATTGTTCTGTAAACCGACGTCTCGATTGAATTAAGTTACCATGTTTTACTTGCAGGTGGGTATCAGCAAGGCTCTGCAGGTAGATGTTGTTGGAGCCAAGAGTTGTTTTGAAAAAATCAAGTTTATTGATTGAAGGATATCAAAAGCTGAACCACAAAGATCATGTACCGAATTATAAATTATGAGTTCACTAGATTTACTATAGGAAGGTTCCGTTTGAGTGTTGTTCCCTGTTGTTCATAATCTGAAGTATGACGAACGTTTAGATAATGTATTATTAACACAATTGATGAACTAGTTTGTTTTTACAGTCTCATACACAAGACTCGGTAAACAACGGTGTAAGAAATGTGAACGTTATCTGTCTTAACTGAAGTGACAGCTTACTTCAGACAGTCATTTTAATTGCCCCACTATCCTTGATGAAGAATCAGCTTAACTTCTCCTACATTAGTACTACCATAATATTATACCTGAAGCAGAATGGAAATTCGGGAAATCGTGGGATAATTATCAGCTCCATTTAATGAAACCTGATGTATCATAGTGTTTGATAATGTAAGTAAGACAAAAATACCAAACGATTTCATATGACTTGTCCACCTATTAAAATCATCCAAAAATGTAAAGTTGTGTAAGCTATAGTGAAAGACGAGTAATGTACAGTATTTACAAGAAATGAGGAGGAACAATAACAGTGGAAGATCAAAGTACTTGGAGAATGGTTTAAGACAGGGATGCAATCTTTAGCCCGCACTTTCGATTCAATACGTCAAGAAGTCATGACAGAAAAAAAGTATCAGAAGCAGAAAAAAATCACGGTGAAAGAACATCAATGGCAAGAGTTGCTTCGGTGAAGAAAGATTTTCAACTGTTGAGTGAAATTAACGATGTTGAGCATAAAATAGGACTAAACATTGAAACGTCAAGAGTACATTATAAACATCAGAACCGAGAACAGCAAGATATTTCAAGTTAAAATTCTTGATCAGGGAGTACCTGACATTAAGTAATCATATAACTTGAAAGCATAATAATTCATGGCCAATAACATAAGAAGGACACAATGGGCAAACTAGACGACTGCAAGGGGACGTCCCTGCCAAGTCTTTTATTAACATATAATGCCATAATTTAGAAAGACATAATCGAGAATGTATATTTGTGGTACAATACTGTATGACAGTGAATCATTGACAGAGCAATATTTTTTCTATTTTTGGTTATTTATTTCATAGTCCCTAAATTTACACATTACATTCAAAGACTCATACATACTAAACTCAACACAGACACATACCAGAGAGAGAGAGAGAGAGAGAGAGAGAGAGAGAGAGAGAGAGAGAGAGAGAGAGAGAGAGAGAGAACTCGAACCTTCATCAGTAGGGACCGTGCAATATTCGACCTGTTCTTTGAGACCGCGCGCCCATCCCCGCACAGTTAGTGCAAAAATGATAAATTAATTCAATCGAGGCGTCGAGATGTCGTTTTACAGCACTATAATTAAAATTATGAGAATTGATATTGTAACGAGTAAGGAGGTTGTCTGCAGAATCGGCGAAGGAAGGAACTTGCAGAAAGTACTTTTAAGTAGATGAGACTAGCAATTGAAAAGTGTCTGAAGACATCAGGGAGTAACACCCATGGTATCAGAGGCAGTTGAACGAGAAGTTAAAGACTGGCATACGAGGACGTAGGCAGTAAGTGGGTACTTGCAGATGGGGAGGTTGACGTACCATAGGAATTCGTACGGGACCGCGTCAAACCAGTCGTGAATGACGCCACACATACTTGTTTAACAGTCTCAAAAATTTACAAAATTTAATTATTTCAGGTGAATAGAAAAGCTGGTAGAAGCCGACCTCGGGAAAATGTGTTAGTATTTAGTGGAAATGTAGGCAAACATGAGGCAATACTCACCGCCAAGGAAAAGCATATCTCATTTCTAGATTTTGTGGAATTGGAGAGAGCTTTTGGCAATGTTGTTTGGAATACACTCTTTCAAATTCTGATTCCAGCAGGGGTAAAATATAGGTAACGGGAGTTTGTTTTAAACTTCTACAAAAACTAACCGCAGTTGTAAGAGTCGAAGTGAATGAAAGAGACGCAATGGTTGGGAAAAGAGTAAGACGGAGCTGTGACCTATCGCCGATGTTATTCAGTATGTACATTGTGTAAGCTGAGAAGGAAAAGCAAGGAGAAGTTTGGAGCAGGTACTCCAGCTGAAAAAAAAAAAAGAAAAAAAAAAAAAAAAAAAAAAAAAACAGCATTTTGCTGACGACATTGTACGTCTGCGAGAGACAGGAACGGACCTGGAAGAGCAATTGAATGGAATTCACAGTGACTTGAAAGGAGCGTATAAGATGAACATTAACAAGAGCAAAATAAGTGTAATGGAATGTAGAATGTGAAAAGCAGGCAGTGTTGAAAGGATTAGATTAGTTAATGAAACAGTAAAGGTAGTAGATGTGTTGAGCAGTAAAATAACATACGATAGCTGCAGTACAGAGGAGAGACAGAAATTTGTTAACATCGGATATTAATTTAAGTGTTTTCTGAATGCATTTGTTTGGAGTGTTTATTTGAACCCCAGTAAATCACTGACTATAAATAGGTCAGACACGAAGAGGTTAGAGGCTTTTGAAACGTGGTGCTACAGGCGAATGCTGAAGATTAGGAAATGGACAGAATTGAAGACAACAGGAATTTCTTGTGTACCTTGAATAAAAGTAGGACTCGATTGGTAGGACAAATTCTTAAACATCAAGAAATCGTGAATTTAGTATTGGAGGGACGTTTGTGGCGTAAAAATTGCACAGGGGAACCAAAAGAGTAATACAGTAAGCACATTCAAATAGATGTGGTATGCCATTCTAATGAGGAGATGAAAAGGCTTGCTCGGAATAAGGTGGAGTGTTGTCTCAAACCAGTTTCCTGAGTGACGACGACAGCAACATACAACAGAAAGTCACTCACAACGTCCTGTGACGTCCTTTCGAATGCATTCGAATGTTATGTCGTGATAGAGAACAGAACTGGCAGTATATACGGCCAATAATATTATTCAACCATATGATATGAACACGCTGATATTACTGTTGAATATCATTAGCGACTACAAAAAACTGCAATGAAAAGGTTGCGTTATATCCTCTCTCAATGCTGTGGCACCGATATTGACAAGTGTTACCACGAACAATTTAGAGCTTACTTGCTTTAACACATTTCTCAATATCGTTTAAAATGTTCAAATGTTGAATTGTTTGTAAAGTTATGGGACCTAAATACAGTGGTTATCAGTGCCTAAACTTACAAACTAAAGTATCCTAAAGACAACACACACACGCCCATGCTCGATGGACGACTCGAACCACCACGACGAACGGCCGCGCGCATCACAGAACGGTGTCGCAGTTTGCACGGCTATTCCGCCGCGGCTAATACCGCTTAACTTACAATGAAAACGTAAAAATAGAAAGGAAGGAAGCTTCTTGGAGCTTAACGTCCCATCGACAGCGTGGAGACGGAGCTTACGCTCGGATGTGTGGGTAAAGATGTGGAAGGGAAACGGTCGTGCCCTTTCAAAAGGAACTACTACGGCATTTGCCTGGAGTGATTTTAGGGAAATCACCGAAAACCTAAATATGGATGGCGGGAGGAGAATTTTAACCACCATCCTTCCGAATGCGAGTCCAGTGGGCTCCTACTGCGCCACCTCGCTCGGCACGTAATAATAACTAGGGTAAAAAGAGAATAACATCAAGAGAAATAGAAGAAGTCATATTGTGCATTGTTACACGCTGTCTTTCTTTAATTCAGAAAATCCGACAGATTGCAATAATATTGAAGCGATTTCTGCGAGGCCTGAAGCAGATAGAGAACTACAGAGAGTGGAGAACTGGGATTGTGGGGCAATCCAAGTATCAGTATAACAGTTCTTTTGTTATAGAAACCCAAAGGCATACAGACTAGTATATCTCATATGTAAAACCTTTTTCGAGGCCTAAACTATAACAAACTTCAACCATGTAACCTGGCAGATATTCAAAAGCCTTACAGCCCTGCCTTACCTAAATATGGTTTGTTCTCTGTCTCAGTTCTTGAGAATGATATGCTTAGTTTATATTGCGGCTACGAGGAATATTTACCGAATGGTAATAAAACCAGGAAAACATCTAGTACTGTTCGAATATGTGTAACATTAGTGCTTCTGCCTCCAAATTACTAATATTTGTAGCTAAGATGTATGCGGCTCGAATTACTCAGAGTGATGTTCGTAAAACAAGTACTGGGGTGACTGTTATCGTGTGTAAGACTATCTATATTATTTTGTCAACGGTCCTTTATTATTTTATTCCATAATGTTTGATTGGGTTATAATTTCAGAACACATGAAATGCAGCCATTGGCGGAAGAATTCCTGTGAATAGGCCCACAAGGATATGGAACTGACCAGGCTGTCACTGAGCAGAGTTTCGGCAGCCCCTCGGATGAAGAAAGGCTGGTGGTGGCCATGGCGACTTTCTGCACTGATCGTTGGACAGGTGGCGTAAAGGAGGTAGAAATGGCCCGAACGGATGTCCCGTCAGTTAACGGATGCTCAAACCGTACCACCAAGTTTCCGGTTTCCGTTTTCTGTGACATTGATCTATTACACCTCAGAGGCCAAATTTTATTAAGTAAAAATATAATAATATATAAATAAAAATCTCTACTCAGAAATATTACAATTATAACCTGATAAGATACCGACTGAAGTTATATCTAGGTGAGGGAAGAGGAAGAGGGAAAGGAAAGTGGGAGGAGTCAGCATGAAGAGTTGCGAAGGAAAAGAAACATCAGAGTCTAAAGCAGAGGGCAAGGGAGAGCACGTGTCATATATTACATACATTAATTTGTTTATTCTTAACGATTACTGAGTAGGTAACTTTTGGGTTGTAGGCATTTCATGTCTGGTAAATATACAAATAAATTGAGTCGCCTTTCATTTCAACCAGTAACATTAAAATCCAGTCTTTATAAATGTAAATATAAATGACAGATGGGATTCATAAATTTTAAGAAGTAACGTCGTTTTGAGTGCTATAAGAGATCAAGCAAATTTTCTCCTATGGATTTTTCTAGGTGGCAGCAGCCTGTTACGTTGTTCTACTGCAAAGAGTATACAATAGTGGAGAAGATGTATTGAGGGGTTACATTGGAAAGTATAAAAGTAGACAGTCCATGGAGATTAAACAGATGCAGTCATTACTAAAACAACCACTGTGGATTAAACTACACGTGATTCTTCGTATTCACTGAAAAGAAACATTGTGTCACAAAACAACAAAGGCGATACATTCTCTGCCGTAAACGGTGGGCGCAACAAGATAAAAGAACACATTGATGAAACGGAGCTCTGGCACAAACGCTAACGAACCATTGTTATTGTAGTTGTGTCATTAGTCCGGAGACTGGTTTGATGCTGCTCTCCACCCTGCTCTAGCCTGTGCAAGCCTCTTCATCTCTGGATAAGAACGGCATTCCACATCTATTCCAATCTGCTTACTGTATTCCTATCTCCCTCTCCGAATTTCCACCCAACAAACTTCAATTCTAAACTGGCGATTCCATAGTGCCTCATAATGTGTTCCCATTAATCGACCCGTTCTCATAGCCAAGCAACTCCTTTCCTCCCAAATACTTTTCAGCACCTCCTAATTAGTTACGCGATCTACATATCTTCTATAGCACCACATTTCAAAAGATTGTAACAACTTTTTGTCTGAACTCCCTATCGACTATGTGAACAATGCTAAACTCCAGACAAATAACGCCAGAAAGGATTTCTTAACATTCGAATAAATTTTGGATGTCAACAAATTTCGTTGCTTCAGAAATTATTTTCTTCCTATAGCCATTCCTCATTCTGTATATTTCTTACTTAGCCCAGTAGAAGTCATTTTGCCAGAATCAAAATGTTCAAATGTTTGTAAATCTGAGGGACTGAACTACTGCGGATATCAGTCCTTAGGCTTACGATCTACTTAAAATAACGTAAAATAACGTCAGGACAACACATATATCCATGCCCGAGGGAGGACTATAACTTCAGACGGCGAGCAGCCGCACGGTCCACAGCAAGGAGCCTTAGAGCGCTCGATCATTCCGTTGTGGCAGTTATTTTGCTACCCAAATAAGAGAACTCGTTTATTTCTATTGTATCGTTACCTAATTTAATTCCTTCAACATTGCCGATTTTCTTAAACTGAATTCCATTACTTTTATTTTGCTCTTGTTGATATTCATCTTTCCTCTCCCAAGTTCAATTCCTTATTCAAATTTCTCCTTGATTATATTTACAACTTTTTCAATCTACTGACTAAATGACATTGGCGAATGCCACATCTCAATCTGTTCCCAATCAGTACGACTCTTTCATGCTCTTAGACTCTAGTAACTGCTGTCTCGTCTTTTTACAAATTTCGTTCCCGATATTTTACCCCTGCTACCTTCCGAATTTGAAACAGTATATTCCAGTCAATATTATCGAAGTCTTTCTCAAAAATCTAGAAAAAATTTTCTAGGATAAGTCTTAACCTTTAATTGGGGAGGTGAGAATTCATAACATAATTAGGGACGTGGGGTTTTCACAGGACCGTACATAAGTATGATACTAAGGTTTCTATTTTATTCTTAAATTGTTTATTATACAATAAACAAAGCAATTAATCATATCTATCAAATAAGAAAAGCTTTAACCATTTTCAAATTATAGAGAGATCTTAACAGACAAAGCAATAAAGATATTTATATAACTCAAAACAATCGTTCATGTCAAAAGACTAGAGAAAAATCACATTTCCACATTGAACATTTCATCATCACTGGAAGAAGATTCTGAATTAATATATTGACTGCAGATGATTTTCACATGATTCAAACACTCAAATTAGTGACGTTATTTACGTTAGTTTTTTGTCAGAATTCCTTGGGCAAACTTTGCATCTTCCTGATGTACATTTACTTCTTTCAACTGCTAGAATAAACTCTTCCGTGTTTGAGAACTTAGCTGCCTTCGGGCGGTTGGATCTTGGTACATCAGAATTTTTAGCTCTTTTTAAGACTTTAGGATGCATATATTGGTGCGATCTGCTACTGAGCGAATTGTTTGCGCATTTGTAAGTACAGCAAAGCATTCTACAGCAGTCTTGCAATTTTTAACAATTAGTTTGGTACCAGGAAGCTGAAGTACTATATTTTTCTTCCTTGTTCTGATGTTATTGGGTTTAGGTAGAGTCGTCCATTTCGTTAATTTATGCCTACTAAGCATAAACCTCTCCGCTGTTGCTGAAAGGAGGATGCCATATCTTGAGCAACATCATCATGAAACTGATCACTTTCAGTTCGCACTGCTCTTTTTCTTCATTGTCATCGGAATCTTCAAACTCTGGAATCTCACCGCCTTCATTATCATTAAAAACTTCCTGCAGCATCGTTCTAAGAAGTTCTTGGTCCTCCACGTATGACATCTTAATGAGCACCATTCGACACAAAGTCGAACTACTAGGTAGGTGGGGTGTTATCAGCACCCCTGCGTTTAGAAGTTGTTGTGTACAGTTGTTGTGTACTTTTAAAAACACGAATCATGTTTTCGGAATAATGTACATCCTTTGAACGAAGGTAACCAGCCGCTCATCAGTGTGACTAACATGCTTCACTAAATACCAGGAAACGTTTACAAATGGGGTGTTGTGAACATCCCACATTCCCAGTTAAGGGTTAATGAGATTATTGCCCCGTGTGCTCTTACATTTATCCTAAATCCACATTGATCTTCCGCTAGGTCTGATTGAACCAGTTGTCTTTTTTTTTTTTTTTTTTTTTTTTTTTTTTTTTTTTTTTTCATCAGTATGTAGCTGACGATGCACTGATTAAAAACACGCATTGGGGCGAGGATGGATCCAAACGAGGAGAGAGGGGGCTGACTGTGGAGGGGAGTGCAGACGAAGTGTTGAAGGATTGAGTCACAGATGGGGGGAAACGCCAGTACTCCGCGAGCACGTGAGGAGAGGGGGAGAGCCGTATATTGAGGGAAAGGAGGCGGTCGCATATCCATCATCCGGAGATGAACGCGGAGGAAGGTGGAGTCTATGGAGTTGAAATGAAGGGGCAGGGTGAGGGGAAGAGGCAGTGGTAAAGACGTAGTAGAGGCCCGGGGGCAACGAGAAGGGATAAACGAACGTGTACCGGGAGTCCAACTTTCGGAAGACGTACATGAGACGGGTATGTTCTAGGAATTGCAAAAGGTGAGGGAAGGGCATGAGAACCCCCACCCCTAAAGTTTTTCATTGTGACAGGGTAGTAGTCAGCTAGAGAGAATAAATTCCATTGTACTCATTTCGCACATAAACATCGTACACAATGCTTGAATTAGTTGAAAGGTTTATTATTGCAGGTGTGTTGAAAGTAAAGTTTAAGGCAGGGGGAGGAAGGACGGTATGCCAATGGAGTATGCAAATGGTTTGTGCACTTGATATTAAAGGATAGGCGTGCTGATCCACCATTAAATATTTAATTAATTTATTCTCTAGGTTCCAAGTAATAAAATTTATCCAAAATGGTGTAAAGGGATGTTAACTAGTTTGAATGTTTTGAGTAAAGAAATTTGTTTTGACTCGTTTTATTCTCTGAATTCAAATGTACGTCAGAGTTGAAAGCAAGATACACATACAACTGAGCACAGAACACATTATACGAATTTACAAAACAATATAAACACTCCTACAGCAAGTGACTGGTAAGTCGTACATAATTGTATTTGATTCTAAACACTTGTGGCAACCCACATGTAACTGGAAACTTTGGCGTAATCGAGAGGAATATTCCCATACCAGATTTCTGTGAGTTTATCTAACGTTTTCAACAGTCCGAAACATGAATACCCCTTGAAACAACAGCAAATGCACGCGATACTGTACCATAACTGTGCTGGCTGGCGATGACAGCAAGACGACGGCTGGGCGGTGGCTGCGATCCAAGGTTTCATCATATTGAAATGTTTGTTGGTGCTGGTAAATCAATTAGTGAATTATTAATAATTTTAATTATTGGGTGTTTAATTCGTAAAGGTTTGTTCATTAGTTTATCTTATTTTAGGTATAGGTCCTTGGTTAATGTTTCCAGACAATTTACGTGTGAAACACGAATGACTGTAGGCAGATACCAGAACTGTAACAATCGCAATTAGCGCGTCGGTCCGTCTAATATCAGGCAGGCTGACCTTGCTCTCGGCTTGCTAATACTCAGCGCTATTAGTAAAAGTTTTGGAGCAACTCCAAAAATTGTACCACAAACTCCAAGTACCGCTGCTCGAAAACAAGTATAAAACTGAGAGCAGAAGAGAAGCGTCTGCTTGTCTCGGCTGCATAGACACCAGTCCTCTCCGCTTCTAAAATCTCCGTCTCCTCTCTGCGCAGCCTCCAGGCTCCGCCTATCTCTACGGAAAAGTCAATCCACAGCTAGGCGCCAAATTACGGCCACTTACTTTTTTTTTATTATTATTAACAGCAGGCAGTGGCCAGCTCTCCCGCGTTTCCACCGGTCGGAGTTCGCCCTTCTGTCCAGCGTTCACACGGTAGCGGCGGATGGCCTTCAGGCACCTTCGAAAACACGGCCAGCAAATAGTTCCCAAGGAACGGCCATACTCCCTCGCTATTGTATAACTGCCGCGCCCGCCAGCTTGGCGCCAGAGACGTACAATGTCCTAGCGGGTGCTATCCTGGCGTTCGCCAACTCGGCGCCAGACGTCTCATCTCTCCCTTCACACAGCATATGCCAGCGTTGGTGGCGCCAGCCAGATACTTGGAAGGCTCACGCCTCAGTCCTACCTGCTGTGGCCTTCGGCCGTAAGGCGTCTTCCGGGAACCGAAATCAAAAATGTCTGTAAATCTATCGGACCAAACTGCGTGGTCATCAGTCCGTAGCTTACAAACTACTTAAACCTAGATAAAATAACCTACGGACAAACACACACACACACCCATGCCCCAGGGAGGACTCGAACCTCCACGGCGAGCAAGCGCCCACTCCGCAGAGAGACACTTTAGACCGCTCGGCTACTCCACCGCGGCTCCGGGAACCGGTGACCCTTCGAATAACAGAGCCACCGTCGTGCTTGCACCGGTCGCTGTTAGCTCTGAATGCGTGTTTTTCCCCCTGCTACAGGCCTCACACAACCAAGTAACAGTTATTAAATCGATAAGCTACAAATAATCTAATAAAATTAACTAGGTTGCGTTGTCCTTTTACTGTTGGAAAGCAACATGACAGTACTGAAATCTCTCAAGGTGAAGTCTTTGTAGTCTTTCGCTCCGGACATTGTGTGCAATAGTGCGGTTCGAAGCGATCCGCTTCGGCGATGTCGTAGAATTGGACGCAAGTCACCCTCCGGCGCCAGCTTGGTATTCGTCGCGGCGACGTCTGCCCCCGCCCCCCCTCCCCCCACCACCCAGTGACAAATGTTTCATTTGTATGCCGGGCCGGCGCCGCGCGGCTACTTGAACGATGGCGGAGCAGGGGCCGCCCTCGTCGCCCGGAAGGGCGTAAATCACTGCCCTGGCTGGCAGCGGGCCGCCACGGGGGGCAGGGGGCAGGGGGGAGGAGTCTTGCTGACCTGGTCCAGATTTCATGGCTAGTTAGCGTCGTGGCGGCCGGAGAACGCGATACACTCACTGCGCGTTCACTGTATTTCCATAATAATTCCGTCGTGTCCTTCAAGCTGGCAACATTCATTATCGCTCAGACTTTTTACGATTTAAGAATCATGATCGCTACTGGCAAATATGGAGAGCGCTGTTGACAGAAGTAATAAAAGACCCAAATTTTTCGTCATTGACGTATACACTTCTGTGTTTTTTGTGGTTTCATCACAATTTGTGACGCCTCGTGATACTTCACAGTAAATGAACACAAAATTGATGTTCAGAGTTTTATACAGTGAGTCTCTAAAGTCACTATTTCAGTGAAAGAAGGCCGTTATTGAAGAATCATGTATACTGTGAAGTTTTAGGACTATTGTACTGGCGATCATGGTGTAGCTATTTTAATGGCCAGAAGTGTAGTTAGTGTGAAAAATAGCAGCCAGCTCTATGTGTAGAAAAATGTAAGGTGATACACATGAGTACGAAAACCAATCTCATAATGTTCGAATACAGCAATAGTAATGAGTTTCATAATGCAGTCGCGTCGTTCAACATTGCAGAGCAAAAAGAAATGGAACGAACATGTAAGGAGAGTTGTTAATAGGGAGACTTGTGGGAAGATGTACTTCATCTGTAAAGGAGACCGCGTGTAGAACGCTTGTACGACTACGTCTTGAGTAATTGCGAAATCAGTTGTGAACTTCTGCTCTAGCCTGCTCTCTTCTACATAATATATTTTGACAATTTTTATACGAAGTGTGAGTGATATTTAAATTACGATACTTCTACCAGCCGACTAACCTTGATTTATTTTTATTTCTATTCATATCGAGGTAATGCTTCTCTTCCCTTTTTTTCACTATGGAACTCACGTCTCCTGTCAAAATCAAGATTTTCACTCGTTGAAATATTTCTTGTAACTCATCATAAAATCTTTTAATCTTTCCATCATCGGGACATCTACTTAAACTTCTACTGATGTGGTATTGGCTTCGTGTATGTATTTAATATGATAATGCTTTCTTTATGTTGTTCAAGAAAGCTTACTCATATTCCTATTACATTATGCTTTATTAGACCTATTACTGTATTATCTCCATCTTGTGTGTTTGTAAATGTTCAAATGTTCGTTAAGGTTATAGGACTTAACTGCGGGCTCATCAGTCCCTAAACTTACAAACTACTTATGAACTAAATTGTACTAAAGACAGTACAAACATCCATGCTCGAGGGGGATTCGAACCCCCGACGGGGTGTGTATATATAACCCTTTATTTCAAAAATGTTTGTAAATCTATCGGACTCAACTGCGTGGTCATTACTCCGTAGCTGACAAACTACTTAAAATGAAGTAAACTAACCTAAGGATAACACAAACATCCATGCCCGATGGGGGACTTGAACCCCCGACGGCGATCGACCGCGAGCACCGCAACACGACGCCCCTTTACCCACGGCTAATCCGCCGCGGCACCCTTTATTTTCTTGACCAAAAGTCTATCTAGCTTCCGAACTTCACGTATCCGCTCTATTACTAATTTCAACAAATAATATTGCCATTTCTTTGTTAAATTTCCAATATTTGGATATGGCTTCTTTCAGTATGAACATCTGATCCTTAGTTGAACGATTCTTCATAAATCCATTTCTCATTTACTAACTCTCTTAAATATGGTTATGATTTTCTCAGGAGGATCTTGAAAAACACTTTATAGGCTGTGCTAATTAATGAGATACCACTGTAATTCCTGCATTGTTGTTTGTCACCCTTTTTATGAATAGGTGTTATGACAGCTTCTGACCATTCGTCTCGAATTCTTTCTTCATTCCAAATGTTATTAACCACGTTGTGTATCTGTTTTGTCAGTTTTATTCCTCCCTTCTTAAAAAAAATCGGCTGTTATGCCATCTCTCGCCGCATCTCTCTTTCACATTTGTTTTTATCTGTCCCCAGTGGTATTCAATTTCGAGGTTGTCTTCCAGTGTTAGGAAGTCAAATTTGTTTTGGAGCTTAATGACAAACTCATGCGCATTGCCGTTAACTTTCTGTTTTTCTGTGTCAGTATTACAGTCTTTTATGCTCTTACCACCCTTGGCATTTCTATAGCTATTCTTTGGCGTACCTCTGCTACAATTAATTAGTGGTCTGTGCCCCCCTAAGCTCCCCTTACGGTATTCACATTCATTATACTGCTATTATGCCTTTGATCTATCAGAACATGGTCGATTTGGTTTTTTGTTCTTGCATCCTGTGATATCCAAGTTACCTTGTGAATCTACTTCCGAGGAAAATATGTGCTCATAACCCTTAGGTTGGCTGAACTTGCACAGCTTAGTAGCTTCACTCCATTATCGTTACCTTCAAGATTTAAACTTTCCGTCCCTGCTATTCCTTTCCAGATGCTCTCCCTTCTAACTTCATCATTAGCGTCACCAATAATAAGCTTCATATCATAATTACCTCTTCCACAATTTCATAGAATGTGACTTTCTTTTCATTCTCTGCCTCCTCTGTTGGGGCATATAACGTAATTATTGTTATATTTATTAATCTACCTTTCAGTTTGGTGACAGCTATTCTATCATTAATTCGTTGGAAATAAATTACTGTCGCTGGTAACTTTTTGCTGACCATAAAACCCACTCCTTGTAGGAATTTTTCATCTTCCGAACCACTGTAGTATAGAATCTGTCTGTCCGTTTACAATTTTCTTGCCCCTGGATATGTAATTTCTTCTAACTTGAGTTCTTCTTACAGAATGTTGAAGGCCCCAGGTGTTGCCAAAGTTTTAATGTTCTACGTTCCAAATCACAAGTCCTTATTAGTAAGCCGTTTTCAATAATCCAAAGATCCTTTTTCATCCGAGTCAATTTCTTTGCTTTTCGTAACACTTTTTTTTCCGGTACCGGTTGTTGTTAGTCCAGTGCCCAACCACCAACCTGGAGGACCAGCCCAGTTACTTTTTCACGGTAAGTATTTTATTTCCCCACTATACTCCTGACTCTGCTGGTTGCAAAGCCAGCGAGCTTTCCCCAATTCCAATGGGTACGCGCCTGTTGGAGGTACGTAACTGGTAAATCCCCACACGGGTTGATTTAAAACAGCTTATGACAGCATATACAGACATAAGTCGTGGGAGAAAAAACAGGTATTTGGAATTCCAAAGAAGATTATAAATCTTGTGAAGGCTCAAAAGGGGTAGTCAAAATAAATGGAGAGTTTCCAAAGCGTTTGACATAAAAACAGGAGTGAGGCAAGGAGATGCATTATCACCCCTCTTGTTCAATACAGAAAGCAATGGATGCAGTAAGTGAAGCATAAGAGGGAATTAAAATAGGAACTAAAATAAATGTACTAGCGTTTGCTGATGATGTAGCACTAAACGCTGAAAATCTGGATGACCTGAAAATTCTTGCAAAAAGGCTCTTCCAAAAAACAAAGTAAGTTGGTTTGGAAATAAGTGAGGATAAAGCTAAATCCATTAGGGTAGGAAGAAACTGCAAAAGAAAACGGCAAGGAACTCTGAAAACTGATATACGTACTTTTGAAGAAGTAGACGAGTTCAAATATGTGGAAGTATTAATAAACAAGATAAATGATGAGAATCAAGAAATAGAGACGAGAGTCAAAGCTGCATCCAGATCAACATACTCACTCAACAAACTACTGGAATCCAAATTTTTGTCAAAAGGAACTAAAATAAGTATATATAAAATCATTATCAGACCAGTGCTATTATACGGGGCAGAAATATGGAGAACAGACGAACATACAGAGAGAAAGATAAAAGTTGTAGAAAATAAAACCCTGCGAAAAATATTTGGACCAAATTGTGAGGGAGGAGAATAGCGTAGAAGAAAGAACAGGGAGCTCAAGGTACTATACAATGAACCCGATGTTGTCGTGGAAGCCAAGACAAGAAGACTAAGATGGGCTGGCCATGTCTATGGAAGAGAGCAGGGATCTGTACTGAAAGAAGTCTCGGAGAATAAACCAGAAGTCGAAGACCTGTAGGCAGGTCGAAAATGAGATGGAGAGGCCAGGTGGCCAAGGATCTGCGGGTACTCGGAACAAGGGAGGAAGATGCCGAGGACAGAATGCTATGGAAGAGGCTACCTGACGAGGCCAAAAACCATCTGCGGTTTATGGAGCCAAGAGAGTAAGTAAGTAGTACTACACATTTCAACAAATACATTTCCCTTTAATAAATTTCTGTACTAACTGTCCTATTAAAAGATCTAACATAGTTCTTTTCACGTAGAAGTAACACAATTAACGCAGATTAACATATCATAAATCATATTATTTCACGGTGTAAAACCGACATGTATAATCTGACAAATAACATGACAAATTATGAAAACAGTGCGTGATGTAGGTCACAAACTGATACAGTCCTTTGTTAAATTAATCTTAGGAACTTTCCTGTAACGTTCTAGATATCGATATGCCTTTAACGAGGTATGGATGTTTACGTGTGAAAAAACTCATCCGAACGAAATTGATACTTATTCCTTCTTATATCAGTGATTTGAGATTCTAATGATTGTCAAATCTAGCAACTACAGTGACAAGAGTAAAAATAATATTTATGTAGCTATACAATTCAATGGATTTCCGACAGCAACGCCCCCTGACATTTTAACAACAGTGGCAAACATGCCACCAGTAGCAACAATATATCGATCTCTAGAGTGGAACAAAACGTCATATCATAAAAAAAGAACATAAAACGCAATCCACAAGTTTATTAGAGGCACGTAGAGTGGTACATGAAGCCAGAAATGAGGACGTTGTCAATTTCTGGGGAAGAGGCCACAGCGGGAAACGCTATCCTTGCACGCGCTCTGCATTGTGGTCATTCGGTGGCGAGGAAATAGCCAGAAACCGCAAAAGTTGTGCGTGCTCGGGTTCTCGATTTCGATGCTGTGGTTTCCATTTCAGCGCCCTACACGGCGCGAAGCCATATCAGTATGACCGGGGTATTTCCTGCAATCATCCTAACAACTTCCTCTGCGTCCGCATCCTGCAATTCTACGCCATACGTCCGCGGAAGCACTTAAAACAGAGCGCAGTTCGCCACCGACACAGAAGGCAATTCTTTCTCTAAACGTCAAACAGTAATGCGTACATGACCTGAAAAGAACCGCAGGGAGAAACTGAAGATAAATGAAATAGTGAGTAAAATTTGACGATGAATATATGTAAAGAGTGATAAACGAGACGAATGGAGAGTCCTCTTGTACAACTGCCTCTGATACCATGGGTGTTACTCCCAGATGTCTTGAGACTTTTCAACAGCTAGTCTCATCTACTCGGCAGTGTTCTATGCAAGGTTTTTTCCTTCGCCGATTCTGCAGACAACCTCCTTACTTGTTACATTATCAATTCACATCACTTTAATTATTGTTCTGTAAACCGACGTCTCGATTGAATTAAGTTACCATGTTTTACTTGCAGGTGGGTATCAGCAAGGCTCTGCAGGTAGATGTTGTTGGAGCCAAGAGTTGTTTTGAAAAAATCAAGTTTATTGATTGAAGGATATCAAAAGCTGAACCACAAAGATCATGTACCGAATTATAAATTATGAGTTCACTAGATTTACTATAGGAAGGTTCCGTTTGAGTGTTGTTCCCTGTTGTTCATAATCTGAAGTATGACGAACGTTTAGATAATGTATTATTAACACAATTGATGAACTAGTTTGTTTTTACAGTCTCATACACAAGACTCGGTAAACAACGGTGTAAGAAATGTGAACGTTATCTGTCTTAACTGAAGTGACAGCTTACTTCAGACAGTCATTTTAATTGCCCCACTATCCTTGATGAAGAATCAGCTTAACTTCTCCTACATTAGTACTACCATAATATTATACCTGAAGCAGAATGGAAATTCGGGAAATCGTGGGATAATTATCAGCTCCATTTAATGAAACCTGATGTATCATAGTGTTTGATAATGTAAGTAAGACAAAAATACCAAACGATTTCATATGACTTGTCCACCTATTAAAATCATCCAAAAATGTAAAGTTGTGTAAGCTATAGTGAAAGACGAGTAATGTACAGTATTTACAAGAAATGAGGAGGAACAATAACAGTGGAAGATCAAAGTACTTGGAGAATGGTTTAAGACAGGGATGCAATCTTTAGCCCGCACTTTCGATTCAATACGTCAAGAAGTCATGACAGAAAAAAAGTATCAGAAGCAGAAAAAAATCACGGTGAAAGAACATCAATGGCAAGAGTTGCTTCGGTGAAGAAAGATTTTCAACTGTTGAGTGAAATTAACGATGTTGAGCATAAAATAGGACTAAACATTGAAACGTCAAGAGTACATTATAAACATCAGAACCGAGAACAGCAAGATATTTCAAGTTAAAATTCTTGATCAGGGAGTACCTGACATTAAGTAATCATATAACTTGAAAGCATAATAATTCATGGCCAATAACATAAGAAGGACACAATGGGCAAACTAGACGACTGCAAGGGGACGTCCCTGCCAAGTCTTTTATTAACATATAATGCCATAATTTAGAAAGACATAATCGAGAATGTATATTTGTGGTACAATACTGTATGACAGTGAATCATTGACAGAGCAATATTTTTTCTATTTTTGGTTATTTATTTCATAGTCCCTAAATTTACACATTACATTCAAAGACTCATACATACTAAACTCAACACAGACACATACCAGAGAGAGAGAGAGAGAGAGAGAGAGAGAGAGAGAGAGAGAGAGAGAGAGAGAGAGAGAGAGAGAGAGAGAGAACTCGAACCTTCATCAGTAGGGACCGTGCAATATTCGACCTGTTCTTTGAGACCGCGCGCCCATCCCCGCACAGTTAGTGCAAAAATGATAAATTAATTCAATCGAGGCGTCGAGATGTCGTTTTACAGCACTATAATTAAAATTATGAGAATTGATATTGTAACGAGTAAGGAGGTTGTCTGCAGAATCGGCGAAGGAAGGAACTTGCAGAAAGTACTTTTAAGTAGATGAGACTAGCAATTGAAAAGTGTCTGAAGACATCAGGGAGTAACACCCATGGTATCAGAGGCAGTTGAACGAGAAGTTAAAGACTGGCATACGAGGACGTAGGCAGTAAGTGGGTACTTGCAGATGGGGAGGTTGACGTACCATAGGAATTCGTACGGGACCGCGTCAAACCAGTCGTGAATGACGCCACACATACTTGTTTAACAGTCTCAAAAATTTACAAAATTTAATTATTTCAGGTGAATAGAAAAGCTGGTAGAAGCCGACCTCGGGAAAATGTGTTAGTATTTAGTGGAAATGTAGGCAAACATGAGGCAATACTCACCGCCAAGGAAAAGCATATCTCATTTCTAGATTTTGTGGAATTGGAGAGAGCTTTTGGCAATGTTGTTTGGAATACACTCTTTCAAATTCTGATTCCAGCAGGGGTAAAATATAGGTAACGGGAGTTTGTTTTAAACTTCTACAAAAACTAACCGCAGTTGTAAGAGTCGAAGTGAATGAAAGAGACGCAATGGTTGGGAAAAGAGTAAGACGGAGCTGTGACCTATCGCCGATGTTATTCAGTATGTACATTGTGTAAGCTGAGAAGGAAAAGCAAGGAGAAGTTTGGAGCAGGTACTCCAGCTGAAAAAAAAAAAAAGAAAAAAAAAAAAAAAAAAAAAAAAAACAGCATTTTGCTGACGACATTGTACGTCTGCGAGAGACAGGAACGGACCTGGAAGAGCAATTGAATGGAATTCACAGTGACTTGAAAGGAGCGTATAAGATGAACATTAACAAGAGCAAAATAAGTGTAATGGAATGTAGAATGTGAAAAGCAGGCAGTGTTGAAAGGATTAGATTAGTTAATGAAACAGTAAAGGTAGTAGATGTGTTGAGCAGTAAAATAACATACGATAGCTGCAGTACAGAGGAGAGACAGAAATTTGTTAACATCGGATATTAATTTAAGTGTTTTCTGAATGCATTTGTTTGGAGTGTTTATTTGAACCCCAGTAAATCACTGACTATAAATAGGTCAGACACGAAGAGGTTAGAGGCTTTTGAAACGTGGTGCTACAGGCGAATGCTGAAGATTAGGAAATGGACAGAATTGAAGACAACAGGAATTTCTTGTGTACCTTGAATAAAAGTAGGACTCGATTGGTAGGACAAATTCTTAAACATCAAGAAATCGTGAATTTAGTATTGGAGGGACGTTTGTGGCGTAAAAATTGCACAGGGGAACCAAAAGAGTAATACAGTAAGCACATTCAAATAGATGTGGTATGCCATTCTAATGAGGAGATGAAAAGGCTTGCTCGGAATAAGGTGGAGTGTTGTCTCAAACCAGTTTCCTGAGTGACGACGACAGCAACATACAACAGAAAGTCACTCACAACGTCCTGTGACGTCCTTTCGAATGCATTCGAATGTTATGTCGTGATAGAGAACAGAACTGGCAGTATATACGGCCAATAATATTATTCAACCATATGATATGAACACGCTGATATTACTGTTGAATATCATTAGCGACTACAAAAAACTGCAATGAAAAGGTTGCGTTATATCCTCTCTCAATGCTGTGGCACCGATATTGACAAGTGTTACCACGAACAATTTAGAGCTTACTTGCTTTAACACATTTCTCAATATCGTTTAAAATGTTCAAATGTTGAATTGTTTGTAAAGTTATGGGACCTAAATACAGTGGTTATCAGTGCCTAAACTTACAAACTAAAGTATCCTAAAGACAACACACACACGCCCATGCTCGATGGACGACTCGAACCACCACGACGAACGGCCGCGCGCATCACAGAACGGTGTCGCAGTTTGCACGGCTATTCCGCCGCGGCTAATACCGCTTAACTTACAATGAAAACGTAAAAATAGAAAGGAAGGAAGCTTCTTGGAGCTTAACGTCCCATCGACAGCGTGGAGACGGAGCTTACGCTCGGATGTGTGGGTAAAGATGTGGAAGGGAAACGGTCGTGCCCTTTCAAAAGGAACTACTACGGCATTTGCCTGGAGTGATTTTAGGGAAATCACCGAAAACCTAAATATGGATGGCGGGAGGAGAATTTTAACCACCATCCTTCCGAATGCGAGTCCAGTGGGCTCCTACTGCGCCACCTCGCTCGGCACGTAATAATAACTAGGGTAAAAAGAGAATAACATCAAGAGAAATAGAAGAAGTCATATTGTGCATTGTTACACGCTGTCTTTCTTTAATTCAGAAAATCCGACAGATTGCAATAATATTGAAGCGATTTCTGCGAGGCCTGAAGCAGATAGAGAACTACAGAGAGTGGAGAACTGGGATTGTGGGGCAATCCAAGTATCAGTATAACAGTTCTTTTGTTATAGAAACCCAAAGGCATACAGACTAGTATATCTCATATGTAAAACCTTTTTCGAGGCCTAAACTATAACAAACTTCAACCATGTAACCTGGCAGATATTCAAAAGCCTTACAGCCCTGCCTTACCTAAATATGGTTTGTTCTCTGTCTCAGTTCTTGAGAATGATATGCTTAGTTTATATTGCGGCTACGAGGAATATTTACCGAATGGTAATAAAACCAGGAAAACATCTAGTACTGTTCGAATATGTGTAACATTAGTGCTTCTGCCTCCAAATTACTAATATTTGTAGCTAAGATGTATGCGGCTCGAATTACTCAGAGTGATGTTCGTAAAACAAGTACTGGGGTGACTGTTATCGTGTGTAAGACTATCTATATTATTTTGTCAACGGTCCTTTATTATTTTATTCCATAATGTTTGATTGGGTTATAATTTCAGAACACATGAAATGCAGCCATTGGCGGAAGAATTCCTGTGAATAGGCCCACAAGGATATGGAACTGACCAGGCTGTCACTGAGCAGAGTTTCGGCAGCCCCTCGGATGAAGAAAGGCTGGTGGTGGCCATGGCGACTTTCTGCACTGATCGTTGGACAGGTGGCGTAAAGGAGGTAGAAATGGCCCGAACGGATGTCCCGTCAGTTAACGGATGCTCAAACCGTACCACCAAGTTTCCGGTTTCCGTTTTCTGTGACATTGATCTATTACACCTCAGAGGCCAAATTTTATTAAGTAAAAATATAATAATATATAAATAAAAATCTCTACTCAGAAATATTACAATTATAACCTGATAAGATACCGACTGAAGTTATATCTAGGTGAGGGAAGAGGAAGAGGGAAAGGAAAGTGGGAGGAGTCAGCATGAAGAGTTGCGAAGGAAAAGAAACATCAGAGTCTAAAGCAGAGGGCAAGGGAGAGCACGTGTCATATATTACATACATTAATTTGTTTATTCTTAACGATTACTGAGTAGGTAACTTTTGGGTTGTAGGCATTTCATGTCTGGTAAATATACAAATAAATTGAGTCGCCTTTCATTTCAACCAGTAACATTAAAATCCAGTCTTTATAAATGTAAATATAAATGACAGATGGGATTCATAAATTTTAAGAAGTAACGTCGTTTTGAGTGCTATAAGAGATCAAGCAAATTTTCTCCTATGGATTTTTCTAGGTGGCAGCAGCCTGTTACGTTGTTCTACTGCAAAGAGTATACAATAGTGGAGAAGATGTATTGAGGGGTTACATTGGAAAGTATAAAAGTAGACAGTCCATGGAGATTAAACAGATGCAGTCATTACTAAAACAACCACTGTGGATTAAACTACACGTGATTCTTCGTATTCACTGAAAAGAAACATTGTGTCACAAAACAACAAAGGCGATACATTCTCTGCCGTAAACGGTGGGCGCAACAAGATAAAAGAACACATTGATGAAACGGAGCTCTGGCACAAACGCTAACGAACCATTGTTATTGTAGTTGTGTCATTAGTCCGGAGACTGGTTTGATGCTGCTCTCCACCCTGCTCTAGCCTGTGCAAGCCTCTTCATCTCTGGATAAGAACGGCATTCCACATCTATTCCAATCTGCTTACTGTATTCCTATCTCCCTCTCCGAATTTCCACCCAACAAACTTCAATTCTAAACTGGCGATTCCATAGTGCCTCATAATGTGTTCCCATTAATCGACCCGTTCTCATAGCCAAGCAACTCCTTTCCTCCCAAATACTTTTCAGCACCTCCTAATTAGTTACGCGATCTACATATCTTCTATAGCACCACATTTCAAAAGATTGTAACAACTTTTTGTCTGAACTCCCTATCGACTATGTGAACAATGCTAAACTCCAGACAAATAACGCCAGAAAGGATTTCTTAACATTCGAATAAATTTTGGATGTCAACAAATTTCGTTGCTTCAGAAATTATTTTCTTCCTATAGCCATTCCTCATTCTGTATATTTCTTACTTAGCCCAGTAGAAGTCATTTTGCCAGAATCAAAATGTTCAAATGTTTGTAAATCTGAGGGACTGAACTACTGCGGATATCAGTCCTTAGGCTTACGATCTACTTAAAATAACGTAAAATAACGTCAGGACAACACATATATCCATGCCCGAGGGAGGACTATAACTTCAGACGGCGAGCAGCCGCACGGTCCACAGCAAGGAGCCTTAGAGCGCTCGATCATTCCGTTGTGGCAGTTATTTTGCTACCCAAATAAGAGAACTCGTTTATTTCTATTGTATCGTTACCTAATTTAATTCCTTCAACATTGCCGATTTTCTTAAACTGAATTCCATTACTTTTATTTTGCTCTTGTTGATATTCATCTTTCCTCTCCCAAGTTCAATTCCTTATTCAAATTTCTCCTTGATTATATTTACAACTTTTTCAATCTACTGACTAAATGACATTGGCGAATGCCACATCTCAATCTGTTCCCAATCAGTACGACTCTTTCATGCTCTTAGACTCTAGTAACTGCTGTCTCGTCTTTTTACAAATTTCGTTCCCGATATTTTACCCCTGCTACCTTCCGAATTTGAAACAGTATATTCCAGTCAATATTATCGAAGTCTTTCTCAAAAATCTAGAAAAAATTTTCTAGGATAAGTCTTAACCTTTAATTGGGGAGGTGAGAATTCATAACATAATTAGGGACGTGGGGTTTTCACAGGACCGTACATAAGTATGATACTAAGGTTTCTATTTTATTCTTAAATTGTTTATTATACAATAAACAAAGCAATTAATCATATCTATCAAATAAGAAAAGCTTTAACCATTTTCAAATTATAGAGAGATCTTAACAGACAAAGCAATAAAGATATTTATATAACTCAAAACAATCGTTCATGTCAAAAGACTAGAGAAAAATCACATTTCCACATTGAACATTTCATCATCACTGGAAGAAGATTCTGAATTAATATATTGACTGCAGATGATTTTCACATGATTCAAACACTCAAATTAGTGACGTTATTTACGTTAGTTTTTTGTCAGAATTCCTTGGGCAAACTTTGCATCTTCCTGATGTACATTTACTTCTTTCAACTGCTAGAATAAACTCTTCCGTGTTTGAGAACTTAGCTGCCTTCGGGCGGTTGGATCTTGGTACATCAGAATTTTTAGCTCTTTTTAAGACTTTAGGATGCATATATTGGTGCGATCTGCTACTGAGCGAATTGTTTGCGCATTTGTAAGTACAGCAAAGCATTCTACAGCAGTCTTGCAATTTTTAACAATTAGTTTGGTACCAGGAAGCTGAAGTACTATATTTTTCTTCCTTGTTCTGATGTTATTGGGTTTAGGTAGAGTCGTCCATTTCGTTAATTTATGCCTACTAAGCATAAACCTCTCCGCTGTTGCTGAAAGGAGGATGCCATATCTTGAGCAACATCATCATGAAACTGATCACTTTCAGTTCGCACTGCTCTTTTTCTTCATTGTCATCGGAATCTTCAAACTCTGGAATCTCACCGCCTTCATTATCATTAAAAACTTCCTGCAGCATCGTTCTAAGAAGTTCTTGGTCCTCCACGTATGACATCTTAATGAGCACCATTCGACACAAAGTCGAACTACTAGGTAGGTGGGGTGTTATCAGCACCCCTGCGTTTAGAAGTTGTTGTGTACAGTTGTTGTGTACTTTTAAAAACACGAATCATGTTTTCGGAATAATGTACATCCTTTGAACGAAGGTAACCAGCCGCTCATCAGTGTGACTAACATGCTTCACTAAATACCAGGAAACGTTTACAAATGGGGTGTTGTGAACATCCCACATTCCCAGTTAAGGGTTAATGAGATTATTGCCCCGTGTGCTCTTACATTTATCCTAAATCCACATTGATCTTCCGCTAGGTCTGATTGAACCAGTTGTCTTTTTTTTTTTTTTTTTTTTTTTTTTTTTTTTTTTTTTTTTTTTTCATCAGTATGTAGCTGACGATGCACTGATTAAAAACACGCATTGGGGCGAGGATGGATCCAAACGAGGAGAGAGGGGGCTGACTGTGGAGGGGAGTGCAGACGAAGTGTTGAAGGATTGAGTCACAGATGGGGGGAAACGCCAGTACTCCGCGAGCACGTGAGGAGAGGGGGAGAGCCGTATATTGAGGGAAAGGAGGCGGTCGCATATCCATCATCCGGAGATGAACGCGGAGGAAGGTGGAGTCTATGGAGTTGAAACGAAGGGGCAGGGTGAGGGGAAGAGGCAGTGGTAAAGACGTAGTAGAGGCCCGGGGGCAACGAGAAGGGATAAACGAACGTGTACCGGGAGTCCAACTTTCGGAAGACGTACATGAGACGGGTATGTTCTAGGAATTGCAAAAGGTGAGGGAAGGGCATGAGAACCCCCACCCCTAAAGTTTTTCATTGTGACAGGGTAGTAGTCAGCTAGAGAGAATAAATTCCATTGTACTCATTTCGCACATAAACATCGTACACAATGCTTGAATTAGTTGAAAGGTTTATTATTGCAGGTGTGTTGAAAGTAAAGTTTAAGGCAGGGGGAGGAAGGACGGTATGCCAATGGAGTATGCAAATGGTTTGTGCACTTGATATTAAAGGATAGGCGTGCTGATCCACCATTAAATATTTAATTAATTTATTCTCTAGGTTCCAAGTAATAAAATTTATCCAAAATGGTGTAAAGGGATGTTAACTAGTTTGAATGTTTTGAGTAAAGAAATTTGTTTTGACTCGTTTTATTCTCTGAATTCAAATGTACGTCAGAGTTGAAAGCAAGATACACATACAACTGAGCACAGAACACATTATACGAATTTACAAAACAATATAAACACTCCTACAGCAAGTGACTGGTAAGTCGTACATAATTGTATTTGATTCTAAACACTTGTGGCAACCCACATGTAACTGGAAACTTTGGCGTAATCGAGAGGAATATTCCCATACCAGATTTCTGTGAGTTTATCTAACGTTTTCAACAGTCCGAAACATGAATACCCCTTGAAACAACAGCAAATGCACGCGATACTGTACCATAACTGTGCTGGCTGGCGATGACAGCAAGACGACGGCTGGGCGGTGGCTGCGATCCAAGGTTTCATCATATTGAAATGTTTGTTGGTGCTGGTAAATCAATTAGTGAATTATTAATAATTTTAATTATTGGGTGTTTAATTCGTAAAGGTTTGTTCATTAGTTTATCTTATTTTAGGTATAGGTCCTTGGTTAATGTTTCCAGACAATTTACGTGTGAAACACGAATGACTGTAGGCAGATACCAGAACTGTAACAATCGCAATTAGCGCGTCGGTCCGTCTAATATCAGGCAGGCTGACCTTGCTCTCGGCTTGCTAATACTCAGCGCTATTAGTAAAAGTTTTGGAGCAACTCCAAAAATTGTACCACAAACTCCAAGTACCGCTGCTCGAAAACAAGTATAAAACTGAGAGCAGAAGAGAAGCGTCTGCTTGTCTCGGCTGCATAGACACCAGTCCTCTCCGCTTCTAAAATCTCCGTCTCCTCTCTGCGCAGCCTCCAGGCTCCGCCTATCTCTACGGAAAAGTCAATCCACAGCTAGGCGCCAAATTACGGCCACTTACTTTTTTTTTATTATTATTAACAGCAGGCAGTGGCCAGCTCTCCCGCGTTTCCACCGGTCGGAGTTCGCCCTTCTGTCCAGCGTTCACACGGTAGCGGCGGATGGCCTTCAGGCACCTTCGAAAACACGGCCAGCAAATAGTTCCCAAGGAACGGCCATACTCCCTCGCTATTGTATAACTGCCGCGCCCGCCAGCTTGGCGCCAGAGACGTACAATGTCCTAGCGGGTGCTATCCTGGCGTTCGCCAACTCGGCGCCAGACGTCTCATCTCTCCCTTCACACAGCATATGCCAGCGTTGGTGGCGCCAGCCAGATACTTGGAAGGCTCACGCCTCAGTCCTACCTGCTGTGGCCTTCGGCCGTAAGGCGTCTTCCGGGAACCGAAATCAAAAATGTCTGTAAATCTATCGGACCAAACTGCGTGGTCATCAGTCCGTAGCTTACAAACTACTTAAACCTAGATAAAATAACCTACGGACAAACACACACACACACCCATGCCCCAGGGAGGACTCGAACCTCCACGGCGAGCAAGCGCCCACTCCGCAGAGAGACACTTTAGACCGCTCGGCTACTCCACCGCGGCTCCGGGAACCGGTGACCCTTCGAATAACAGAGCCACCGTCGTGCTTGCACCGGTCGCTGTTAGCTCTGAATGCGTGTTTTTCCCCCTGCTACAGGCCTCACACAACCAAGTAACAGTTATTAAATCGATAAGCTACAAATAATCTAATAAAATTAACTAGGTTGCGTTGTCCTTTTACTGTTGGAAAGCAACATGACAGTACTGAAATCTCTCAAGGTGAAGTCTTTGTAGTCTTTCGCTCCGGACATTGTGTGCAATAGTGCGGTTCGAAGCGATCCGCTTCGGCGATGTCGTAGAATTGGACGCAAGTCACCCTCCGGCGCCAGCTTGGTATTCGTCGCGGCGACGTCTGCCCCCGCCCCCCTCCCCCCACCACCCAGTGACAAATGTTTCATTTGTATGCCGGGCCGGCGCCGCGCGGCTACTTGAACGATGGCGGAGCAGGGGCCGCCCTCGTCGCCCGGAAGGGCGTAAATCACTGCCCTGGCTGGCAGCGGGCCGCCACGGGGGGCAGGGGGCAGGGGGGAGGAGTCTTGCTGACCTGGTCCAGATTTCATGGCTAGTTAGCGTCGTGGCGGCCGGAGAACGCGATACACTCACTGCGCGTTCACTGTATTTCCATAATAATTCCGTCGTGTCCTTCAAGCTGGCAACATTCATTATCGCTCAGACTTTTTACGATTTAAGAATCATGATCGCTACTGGCAAATATGGAGAGCGCTGTTGACAGAAGTAATAAAAGACCCAAATTTTTCGTCATTGACGTATACACTTCTGTGTTTTTTGTGGTTTCATCACAATTTGTGACGCCTCGTGATACTTCACAGTAAATGAACACAAAATTGATGTTCAGAGTTTTATACAGTGAGTCTCTAAAGTCACTATTTCAGTGAAAGAAGGCCGTTATTGAAGAATCATGTATACTGTGAAGTTTTAGGACTATTGTACTGGCGATCATGGTGTAGCTATTTTAATGGCCAGAAGTGTAGTTAGTGTGAAAAATAGCAGCCAGCTCTATGTGTAGAAAAATGTAAGGTGATACACATGAGTACGAAAACCAATCTCATAATGTTCGAATACAGCAATAGTAATGAGTTTCATAATGCAGTCGCGTCGTTCAACATTGCAGAGCAAAAAGAAATGGAACGAACATGTAAGGAGAGTTGTTAATAGGGAGACTTGTGGGAAGATGTACTTCATCTGTAAAGGAGACCGCGTGTAGAACGCTTGTACGACTACGTCTTGAGTAATTGCGAAATCAGTTGTGAACTTCTGCTCTAGCCTGCTCTCTTCTACATAATATATTTTGACAATTTTTATACGAAGTGTGAGTGATATTTAAATTACGATACTTCTACCAGCCGACTAACCTTGATTTATTTTTATTTCTATTCATATCGAGGTAATGCTTCTCTTCCCTTTTTTTCACTATGGAACTCACGTCTCCTGTCAAAATCAAGATTTTCACTCGTTGAAATATTTCTTGTAACTCATCATAAAATCTTTTAATCTTTCCATCATCGGGACATCTACTTAAACTTCTACTGATGTGGTATTGGCTTCGTGTATGTATTTAATATGATAATGCTTTCTTTATGTTGTTCAAGAAAGCTTACTCATATTCCTATTACATTATGCTTTATTAGACCTATTACTGTATTATCTCCATCTTGTGTGTTTGTAAATGTTCAAATGTTCGTTAAGGTTATAGGACTTAACTGCGGGCTCATCAGTCCCTAAACTTACAAACTACTTATGAACTAAATTGTACTAAAGACAGTACAAACATCCATGCTCGAGGGGGATTCGAACCCCCGACGGGGTGTGTATATATAACCCTTTATTTCAAAAATGTTTGTAAATCTATCGGACTCAACTGCGTGGTCATTACTCCGTAGCTGACAAACTACTTAAAATGAAGTAAACTAACCTAAGGATAACACAAACATCCATGCCCGATGGGGGACTTGAACCCCCGACGGCGATCGACCGCGAGCACCGCAACACGACGCCCCTTTACCCACGGCTAATCCGCCGCGGCACCCTTTATTTTCTTGACCAAAAGTCTATCTAGCTTCCGAACTTCACGTATCCGCTCTATTACTAATTTCAACAAATAATATTGCCATTTCTTTGTTAAATTTCCAATATTTGGATATGGCTTCTTTCAGTATGAACATCTGATCCTTAGTTGAACGATTCTTCATAAATCCATTTCTCATTTACTAACTCTCTTAAATATGGTTATGATTTTCTCAGGAGGATCTTGAAAAACACTTTATAGGCTGTGCTAATTAATGAGATACCACTGTAATTCCTGCATTGTTGTTTGTCACCCTTTTTATGAATAGGTGTTATGACAGCTTCTGACCATTCGTCTCGAATTCTTTCTTCATTCCAAATGTTATTAACCACGTTGTGTATCTGTTTTGTCAGTTTTATTCCTCCCTTCTTAAAAAAAATCGGCTGTTATGCCATCTCTCGCCGCATCTCTCTTTCACATTTGTTTTTATCTGTCCCCAGTGGTATTCAATTTCGAGGTTGTCTTCCAGTGTTAGGAAGTCAAATTTGTTTTGGAGCTTAATGACAAACTCATGCGCATTGCCGTTAACTTTCTGTTTTTCTGTGTCAGTATTACAGTCTTTTATGCTCTTACCACCCTTGGCATTTCTATAGCTATTCTTTGGCGTACCTCTGCTACAATTAATTAGTGGTCTGTGCCCCCCTAAGCTCCCCTTACGGTATTCACATTCATTATACTGCTATTATGCCTTTGATCTATCAGAACATGGTCGATTTGGTTTTTTGTTCTTGCATCCTGTGATATCCAAGTTACCTTGTGAATCTACTTCCGAGGAAAATATGTGCTCATAACCCTTAGGTTGGCTGAACTTGCACAGCTTAGTAGCTTCACTCCATTATCGTTACCTTCAAGATTTAAACTTTCCGTCCCTGCTATTCCTTTCCAGATGCTCTCCCTTCTAACTTCATCATTAGCGTCACCAATAATAAGCTTCATATCATAATTACCTCTTCCACAATTTCATAGAATGTGACTTTCTTTTCATTCTCTGCCTCCTCTGTTGGGGCATATAACGTAATTATTGTTATATTTATTAATCTACCTTTCAGTTTGGTGACAGCTATTCTATCATTAATTCGTTGGAAATAAATTACTGTCGCTGGTAACTTTTTGCTGACCATAAAACCCACTCCTTGTAGGAATTTTTCATCTTCCGAACCACTGTAGTATAGAATCTGTCTGTCCGTTTACAATTTTCTTGCCCCTGGATATGTAATTTCTTCTAACTTGAGTTCTTCTTACAGAATGTTGAAGGCCCCAGGTGTTGCCAAAGTTTTAATGTTCTACGTTCCAAATCACAAGTCCTTATTAGTAAGCCGTTTTCAATAATCCAAAGATCCTTTTTCATCCGAGTCAATTTCTTTGCTTTTCGTAACACTTTTTTTTCCGGTACCGGTTGTTGTTAGTCCAGTGCCCAACCACCAACCTGGAGGACCAGCCCAGTTACTTTTTCACGGTAAGTATTTTATTTCCCCACTATACTCCTGACTCTGCTGGTTGCAAAGCCAGCGAGCTTTCCCCAATTCCAATGGGTACGCGCCTGTTGGAGGTACGTAACTGGTAAATCCCCACACGGGTTGATTTAAAACAGCTTATGACAGCATATACAGACATAAGTCGTGGGAGAAAAAACAGGTATTTGGAATTCCAAAGAAGATTATAAATCTTGTGAAGGCTCAAAAGGGGTAGTCAAAATAAATGGAGAGTTTCCAAAGCGTTTGACATAAAAACAGGAGTGAGGCAAGGAGATGCATTATCACCCCTCTTGTTCAATACAGAAAGCAATGGATGCAGTAAGTGAAGCATAAGAGGGAATTAAAATAGGAACTAAAATAAATGTACTAGCGTTTGCTGATGATGTAGCACTAAACGCTGAAAATCTGGATGACCTGAAAATTCTTGCAAAAAGGCTCTTCCAAAAAACAAAGTAAGTTGGTTTGGAAATAAGTGAGGATAAAGCTAAATCCATTAGGGTAGGAAGAAACTGCAAAAGAAAACGGCAAGGAACTCTGAAAACTGATATACGTACTTTTGAAGAAGTAGACGAGTTCAAATATGTGGAAGTATTAATAAACAAGATAAATGATGAGAATCAAGAAATAGAGACGAGAGTCAAAGCTGCATCCAGATCAACATACTCACTCAACAAACTACTGGAATCCAAATTTTTGTCAAAAGGAACTAAAATAAGTATATATAAAATCATTATCAGACCAGTGCTATTATACGGGGCAGAAATATGGAGAACAGACGAACATACAGAGAGAAAGATAAAAGTTGTAGAAAATAAAACCCTGCGAAAAATATTTGGACCAAATTGTGAGGGAGGAGAATAGCGTAGAAGAAAGAACAGGGAGCTCAAGGTACTATACAATGAACCCGATGTTGTCGTGGAAGCCAAGACAAGAAGACTAAGATGGGCTGGCCATGTCTATGGAAGAGAGCAGGGATCTGTACTGAAAGAAGTCTCGGAGAATAAACCAGAAGTCGAAGACCTGTAGGCAGGTCGAAAATGAGATGGAGAGGCCAGGTGGCCAAGGATCTGCGGGTACTCGGAACAAGGGAGGAAGATGCCGAGGACAGAATGCTATGGAAGAGGCTACCTGACGAGGCCAAAAACCATCTGCGGTTTATGGAGCCAAGAGAGTAAGTAAGTAGTACTACACATTTCAACAAATACATTTCCCTTTAATAAATTTCTGTACTAACTGTCCTATTAAAAGATCTAACATAGTTCTTTTCACGTAGAAGTAACACAATTAACGCAGATTAACATATCATAAATCATATTATTTCACGGTGTAAAACCGACATGTATAATCTGACAAATAACATGACAAATTATGAAAACAGTGCGTGATGTAGGTCACAAACTGATACAGTCCTTTGTTAAATTAATCTTAGGAACTTTCCTGTAACGTTCTAGATATCGATATGCCTTTAACGAGGTATGGATGTTTACGTGTGAAAAAACTCATCCGAACGAAATTGATACTTATTCCTTCTTATATCAGTGATTTGAGATTCTAATGATTGTCAAATCTAGCAACTACAGTGACAAGAGTAAAAATAATATTTATGTAGCTATACAATTCAATGGATTTCCGACAGCAACGCCCCCTGACATTTTAACAACAGTGGCAAACATGCCACCAGTAGCAACAATATATCGATCTCTAGAGTGGAACAAAACGTCATATCATAAAAAAAGAACATAAAACGCAATCCACAAGTTTATTAGAGGCACGTAGAGTGGTACATGAAGCCAGAAATGAGGACGTTGTCAATTTCTGGGGAAGAGGCCACAGCGGGAAACGCTATCCTTGCACGCGCTCTGCATTGTGGTCATTCGGTGGCGAGGAAATAGCCAGAAACCGCAAAAGTTGTGCGTGCTCGGGTTCTCGATTTCGATGCTGTGGTTTCCATTTCAGCGCCCTACACGGCGCGAAGCCATATCAGTATGACCGGGGTATTTCCTGCAATCATCCTAACAACTTCCTCTGCGTCCGCATCCTGCAATTCTACGCCATACGTCCGCGGAAGCACTTAAAACAGAGCGCAGTTCGCCACCGACACAGAAGGCAATTCTTTCTCTAAACGTCAAACAGTAATGCGTACATGACCTGAAAAGAACCGCAGGGAGAAACTGAAGATAAATGAAATAGTGAGTAAAATTTGACGATGAATATATGTAAAGAGTGATAAACGAGACGAATGGAGAGTCCTCTTGTACAACTGCCTCTGATACCATGGGTGTTACTCCCAGATGTCTTGAGACTTTTCAACAGCTAGTCTCATCTACTCGGCAGTGTTCTATGCAAGGTTTTTTCCTTCGCCGATTCTGCAGACAACCTCCTTACTTGTTACATTATCAATTCACATCACTTTAATTATTGTTCTGTAAACCGACGTCTCGATTGAATTAAGTTACCATGTTTTACTTGCAGGTGGGTATCAGCAAGGCTCTGCAGGTAGATGTTGTTGGAGCCAAGAGTTGTTTTGAAAAAATCAAGTTTATTGATTGAAGGATATCAAAAGCTGAACCACAAAGATCATGTACCGAATTATAAATTATGAGTTCACTAGATTTACTATAGGAAGGTTCCGTTTGAGTGTTGTTCCCTGTTGTTCATAATCTGAAGTATGACGAACGTTTAGATAATGTATTATTAACACAATTGATGAACTAGTTTGTTTTTACAGTCTCATACACAAGACTCGGTAAACAACGGTGTAAGAAATGTGAACGTTATCTGTCTTAACTGAAGTGACAGCTTACTTCAGACAGTCATTTTAATTGCCCCACTATCCTTGATGAAGAATCAGCTTAACTTCTCCTACATTAGTACTACCATAATATTATACCTGAAGCAGAATGGAAATTCGGGAAATCGTGGGATAATTATCAGCTCCATTTAATGAAACCTGATGTATCATAGTGTTTGATAATGTAAGTAAGACAAAAATACCAAACGATTTCATATGACTTGTCCACCTATTAAAATCATCCAAAAATGTAAAGTTGTGTAAGCTATAGTGAAAGACGAGTAATGTACAGTATTTACAAGAAATGAGGAGGAACAATAACAGTGGAAGATCAAAGTACTTGGAGAATGGTTTAAGACAGGGATGCAATCTTTAGCCCGCACTTTCGATTCAATACGTCAAGAAGTCATGACAGAAAAAAAGTATCAGAAGCAGAAAAAAATCACGGTGAAAGAACATCAATGGCAAGAGTTGCTTCGGTGAAGAAAGATTTTCAACTGTTGAGTGAAATTAACGATGTTGAGCATAAAATAGGACTAAACATTGAAACGTCAAGAGTACATTATAAACATCAGAACCGAGAACAGCAAGATATTTCAAGTTAAAATTCTTGATCAGGGAGTACCTGACATTAAGTAATCATATAACTTGAAAGCATAATAATTCATGGCCAATAACATAAGAAGGACACAATGGGCAAACTAGACGACTGCAAGGGGACGTCCCTGCCAAGTCTTTTATTAACATATAATGCCATAATTTAGAAAGACATAATCGAGAATGTATATTTGTGGTACAATACTGTATGACAGTGAATCATTGACAGAGCAATATTTTTTCTATTTTTGGTTATTTATTTCATAGTCCCTAAATTTACACATTACATTCAAAGACTCATACATACTAAACTCAACACAGACACATACCAGAGAGAGAGAGAGAGAGAGAGAGAGAGAGAGAGAGAGAGAGAGAGAGAGAGAGAGAGAGAGAGAGAGAGAGAACTCGAACCTTCATCAGTAGGGACCGTGCAATATTCGACCTGTTCTTTGAGACCGCGCGCCCATCCCCGCACAGTTAGTGCAAAAATGATAAATTAATTCAATCGAGGCGTCGAGATGTCGTTTTACAGCACTATAATTAAAATTATGAGAATTGATATTGTAACGAGTAAGGAGGTTGTCTGCAGAATCGGCGAAGGAAGGAACTTGCAGAAAGTACTTTTAAGTAGATGAGACTAGCAATTGAAAAGTGTCTGAAGACATCAGGGAGTAACACCCATGGTATCAGAGGCAGTTGAACGAGAAGTTAAAGACTGGCATACGAGGACGTAGGCAGTAAGTGGGTACTTGCAGATGGGGAGGTTGACGTACCATAGGAATTCGTACGGGACCGCGTCAAACCAGTCGTGAATGACGCCACACATACTTGTTTAACAGTCTCAAAAATTTACAAAATTTAATTATTTCAGGTGAATAGAAAAGCTGGTAGAAGCCGACCTCGGGAAAACGTGTTTGTATTTAGTGGAAATGTAGGCAAACATGAGGCAATACTCACCGCCAAGGAAAAGCATATCTCATTTCTAGATTTTGTGGAATTGGAGAGAGCTTTTGGCAATGTTGTTTGGAATACACTCTTTCAAATTCTGATTCCAGCAGGGGTAAAATATAGGTAACGGGAGTTTGTTTTAAACTTCTACAAAAACTAACCGCAGTTGTAAGAGTCGAAGTGAATGAAAGAGACGCAATGGTTGGGAAAAGAGTAAGACGGAGCTGTGACCTATCGCCGATGTTATTCAGTATGTACATTGTGTAAGCTGAGAAGGAAAAGCAAGGAGAAGTTTGGAGCAGGTACTCCAGCTGAAAAAAAAAAAGAAAAAAAAAAAAAAAAAAAAAAAAAAAACAGCATTTTGCTGACGACATTGTACGTCTGCGAGAGACAGGAACGGACCTGGAAGAGCAATTGAATGGAATTCACAGTGACTTGAAAGGAGCGTATAAGATGAACATTAACAAGAGCAAAATAAGTGTAATGGAATGTAGAATGTGAAAAGCAGGCAGTGTTGAAAGGATTAGATTAGTTAATGAAACAGTAAAGGTAGTAGATGTGTTGAGCAGTAAAATAACATACGATAGCTGCAGTACAGAGGAGAGACAGAAATTTGTTAACATCGGATATTAATTTAAGTGTTTTCTGAATGCATTTGTTTGGAGTGTTTATTTGAACCCCAGTAAATCACTGACTATAAATAGGTCAGACACGAAGAGGTTAGAGGCTTTTGAAACGTGGTGCTACAGGCGAATGCTGAAGATTAGGAAATGGACAGAATTGAAGACAACAGGAATTTCTTGTGTACCTTGAATAAAAGTAGGACTCGATTGGTAGGACAAATTCTTAAACATCAAGAAATCGTGAATTTAGTATTGGAGGGACGTTTGTGGCGTAAAAATTGCACAGGGGAACCAAAAGAGTAATACAGTAAGCACATTCAAATAGATGTGGTATGCCATTCTAATGAGGAGATGAAAAGGCTTGCTCGGAATAAGGTGGAGTGTTGTCTCAAACCAGTTTCCTGAGTGACGACGACAGCAACATACAACAGAAAGTCACTCACAACGTCCTGTGACGTCCTTTCGAATGCATTCGAATGTTATGTCGTGATAGAGAACAGAACTGGCAGTATATACGGCCAATAATATTATTCAACCATATGATATGAACACGCTGATATTACTGTTGAATATCATTAGCGACTACAAAAAACTGCAATGAAAAGGTTGCGTTATATCCTCTCTCAATGCTGTGGCACCGATATTGACAAGTGTTACCACGAACAATTTAGAGCTTACTTTCTTTAACACATTTCTCAATATCGTTTAAAATGTTCAAATGTTGAATTGTTTGTAAAGTTATGGGACCTAAATACAGTGGTTATCAGTGCCTAAACTTACAAACTAAAGTATCCTAAAGACAACACACACACGCCCATGCTCGATGGACGACTCGAACCACCACGACGAACGGCCGCGCGCATCACAGAACGGTGTCGCAGTTTGCACGGCTATTCCGCCGCGGCTAATACCGCTTAACTTACAATGAAAACGTAAAAATAGAAAGGAAGGAAGCTTCTTGGAGCTTAACGTCCCATCGACAGCGTGGAGACGGAGCTTACGCTCGGATGTGTGGGTAAAGATGTGGAAGGGAAACGGTCGTGCCCTTTCAAAAGGAACTACTACGGCATTTGCCTGGAGTGATTTTAGGGAAATCACCGAAAACCTAAATATGGATGGCGGGAGGAGAATTTTAACCACCATCCTTCCGAATGCGAGTCCAGTGGGCTCCTACTGCGCCACCTCGCTCGGCACGTAATAATAACTAGGGTAAAAAGAGAATAACATCAAGAGAAATAGAAGAAGTCATATTGTGCATTGTTACACGCTGTCTTTCTTTAATTCAGAAAATCCGACAGATTGCAATAATATTGAAGCGATTTCTGCGAGGCCTGAAGCAGATAGAGAACTACAGAGAGTGGAGAACTGGGATTGTGGGGCAATCCAAGTATCAGTATAACAGTTCTTTTGTTATAGAAACCCAAAGGCATACAGACTAGTATATCTCATATGTAAAACCTTTTTCGAGGCCTAAACTATAACAAACTTCAACCATGTAACCTGGCAGATATTCAAAAGCCTTACAGCCCTGCCTTACCTAAATATGGTTTGTTCTCTGTCTCAGTTCTTGAGAATGATATGCTTAGTTTATATTGCGGCTACGAGGAATATTTACCGAATGGTAATAAAACCAGGAAAACATCTAGTACTGTTCGAATATGTGTAACATTAGTGCTTCTGCCTCCAAATTACTAATATTTGTAGCTAAGATGTATGCGGCTCGAATTACTCAGAGTGATGTTCGTAAAACAAGTACTGGGGTGACTGTTATCGTGTGTAAGACTATCTATATTATTTTGTCAACGGTCCTTTATTATTTTATTCCATAATGTTTGATTGGGTTATAATTTCAGAACACATGAAATGCAGCCATTGGCGGAAGAATTCCTGTGAATAGGCCCACAAGGATATGGAACTGACCAGGCTGTCACTGAGCAGAGTTTCGGCAGCCCCTCGGATGAAGAAAGGCTGGTGGTGGCCATGGCGACTTTCTGCACTGATCGTTGGACAGGTGGCGTAAAGGAGGTAGAAATGGCCCGAACGGATGTCCCGTCAGTTAACGGATGCTCAAACCGTACCACCAAGTTTCCGGTTTCCGTTTTCTGTGACATTGATCTATTACACCTCAGAGGCCAAATTTTATTAAGTAAAAATATAATAATATATAAATAAAAATCTCTACTCAGAAATATTACAATTATAACCTGATAAGATACCGACTGAAGTTATATCTAGGTGAGGGAAGAGGAAGAGGGAAAGGAAAGTGGGAGGAGTCAGCATGAAGAGTTGCGAAGGAAAAGAAACATCAGAGTCTAAAGCAGAGGGCAAGGGAGAGCACGTGTCATATATTACATACATTAATTTGTTTATTCTTAACGATTACTGAGTAGGTAACTTTTGGGTTGTAGGCATTTCATGTCTGGTAAATATACAAATAAATTGAGTCGCCTTTCATTTCAACCAGTAACATTAAAATCCAGTCTTTATAAATGTAAATATAAATGACAGATGGGATTCATAAATTTTAAGAAGTAACGTCGTTTTGAGTGCTATAAGAGATCAAGCAAATTTTCTCCTATGGATTTTTCTAGGTGGCAGCAGCCTGTTACGTTGTTCTACTGCAAAGAGTATACAATAGTGGAGAAGATGTATTGAGGGGTTACATTGGAAAGTATAAAAGTAGACAGTCCATGGAGATTAAACAGATGCAGTCATTACTAAAACAACCACGGTGGATTAAACTACACGTGATTCTTCGTATTCACTGAAAAGAAACATTGTGTCACAAAACAACAAAGGCGATACATTCTCTGCCGTAAACGGTGGGCGCAACAAGATAAAAGAACACATTGATGAAACGGAGCTCTGGCACAAACGCTAACGAACCATTGTTATTGTAGTTGTGTCATTAGTCCGGAGACTGGTTTGATGCTGCTCTCCACCCTGCTCTAGCCTGTGCAAGCCTCTTCATCTCTGGATAAGAACGGCATTCCACATCTATTCCAATCTGCTTACTGTATTCCTATCTCCCTCTCCGAATTTCCACCCAACAAACTTCAATTCTAAACTGGCGATTCCATAGTGCCTCATAATGTGTTCCCATTAATCGACCCGTTCTCATAGCCAAGCAACTCCTTTCCTCCCAAATACTTTTCAGCACCTCCTAATTAGTTACGCGATCTACATATCTTCTATAGCACCACATTTCAAAAGATTGTAACAACTTTTTGTCTGAACTCCCTATCGACTATGTGAACAATGCTAAACTCCAGACAAATAACGCCAGAAAGGATTTCTTAACATTCGAATAAATTTTGGATGTCAACAAATTTCGTTGCTTCAGAAATTATTTTCTTCCTATAGCCATTCCTCATTCTGTATATTTCTTACTTAGCCCAGTAGAAGTCATTTTGCCAGAATCAAAATGTTCAAATGTTTGTAAATCTGAGGGACTGAACTACTGCGGATATCAGTCCTTAGGCTTACGATCTACTTAAAATAACGTAAAATAACGTCAGGACAACACATATATCCATGCCCGAGGGAGGACTATAACTTCAGACGGCGAGCAGCCGCACGGTCCACAGCAAGGAGCCTTAGAGCGCTCGATCATTCCGTTGTGGCAGTTATTTTGCTACCCAAATAAGAGAACTCGTTTATTTCTATTGTATCGTTACCTAATTTAATTCCTTCAACATTGCCGATTTTCTTAAACTGAATTCCATTACTTTTATTTTGCTCTTGTTGATATTCATCTTTCCTCTCCCAAGTTCAATTCCTTATTCAAATTTCTCCTTGATTATATTTACAACTTTTTCAATCTACTGACTAAATGACATTGGCGAATGCCACATCTCAATCTGTTCCCAATCAGTACGACTCTTTCATGCTCTTAGACTCTAGTAACTGCTGTCTCGTCTTTTTACAAATTTCGTTCCCGATATTTTACCCCTGCTACCTTCCGAATTTGAAACAGTATATTCCAGTCAATATTATCGAAGTCTTTCTCAAAAATCTAGAAAAAATTTTCTAGGATAAGTCTTAACCTTTAATTGGGGAGGTGAGAATTCATAACATAATTAGGGACGTGGGGTTTTCACAGGACCGTACATAAGTATGATACTAAGGTTTCTATTTTATTCTTAAATTGTTTATTATACAATAAACAAAGCAATTAATCATATCTATCAAATAAGAAAAGCTTTAACCATTTTCAAATTATAGAGAGATCTTAACAGACAAAGCAATAAAGATATTTATATAACTCAAAACAATCGTTCATGTCAAAAGACTAGAGAAAAATCACATTTCCACATTGAACATTTCATCATCACTGGAAGAAGATTCTGAATTAATATATTGACTGCAGATGATTTTCACATGATTCAAACACTCAAATTAGTGACGTTATTTACGTTAGTTTTTTGTCAGAATTCCTTGGGCAAACTTTGCATCTTCCTGATGTACATTTACTTCTTTCAACTGCTAGAATAAACTCTTCCGTGTTTGAGAACTTAGCTGCCTTCGGGCGGTTGGATCTTGGTACATCAGAATTTTTAGCTCTTTTTAAGACTTTAGGATGCATATATTGGTGCGATCTGCTACTGAGCGAATTGTTTGCGCATTTGTAAGTACAGCAAAGCATTCTACAGCAGTCTTGCAATTTTTAACAATTAGTTTGGTACCAGGAAGCTGAAGTACTATATTTTTCTTCCTTGTTCTGATGTTATTGGGTTTAGGTAGAGTCGTCCATTTCGTTAATTTATGCCTACTAAGCATAAACCTCTCCGCTGTTGCTGAAAGGAGGATGCCATATCTTGAGCAACATCATCATGAAACTGATCACTTTCAGTTCGCACTGCTCTTTTTCTTCATTGTCATCGGAATCTTCAAACTCTGGAATCTCACCGCCTTCATTATCATTAAAAACTTCCTGCAGCATCGTTCTAAGAAGTTCTTGGTCCTCCACGTATGACATCTTAATGAGCACCATTCGACACAAAGTCGAACTACTAGGTAGGTGGGGTGTTATCAGCACCCCTGCGTTTAGAAGTTGTTGTGTACAGTTGTTGTGTACTTTTAAAAACACGAATCATGTTTTCGGAATAATGTACATCCTTTGAACGAAGGTAACCAGCCGCTCATCAGTGTGACTAACATGCTTCACTAAATACCAGGAAACGTTTACAAATGGGGTGTTGTGAACATCCCACATTCCCAGTTAAGGGTTAATGAGATTATTGCCCCGTGTGCTCTTACATTTATCCTAAATCCACATTGATCTTCCGCTAGGTCTGATTGAACCAGTTGTCTTTTTTTTTTTTTTTTTTTTTTTTTTTTTTTTTTTTTTTTTTCATCAGTATGACATGCACTGATTAAAAACACGCATTGGGGCGAGGATGGATCCAAACGAGGAGAGAGGGGGCTGACTGTGGAGTGGAGTGCAGACGAAGTGTTGAAGGATTGAGTCACAGATGGGGGGAAACGCCAGTACTCCGCGAGCACGTGAGGAGAGGGGGAGAGCCGTATATTGAGGGAAAGGAGGCGGTCGCATATCCATCATCCGGAGATGAACGCGGAGGAAGGTGGAGTCTATGGAGTTGAAACGAAGGGGCAGGGTGAGGGGAAGAGGCAGTGGTAAAGACGTAGTAGAGGCCCGGGGGCAACGAGAAGGGATAAACGAACGTGTACCGGGAGTCCAACTTTCGGAAGACGTACATGAGACGGGTATGTTCTAGGAATTGCAAAAGGTGAGGGAAGGGCATGAGATCCCCCACCCCTAAAGTTTTTCATTGTGACAGGGTAGTAGTCAGCTAGAGAGAATAAATTCCATTGTACTCATTTCGCACATAAACATCGTACACAATGCTTGAATTAGTTGAAAGGTTTATTATTGCGGGTGTGTTGAAAGTAAAGTTTAAGGCAGGGGGAGGAAGGACGGTATGCCAATGGAGTATGCAAATGGTTTGTGCACTTGATATTAAAGGATAGGCGTGCTGATCCACCATTAAATATTTAATTAATTTATTCTCTAGGTTCCAAGTAATAAAATTTATCCAAAATGGTGTAAAGGGATGTTAACTAGTTTGAATGTTTTGAGTAAAGAAATTTGTTTTGACTCGTTTTATTCTCTGAATTCAAATGTACGTCAGAGTTGAAAGCAAGATACACATACAACTGAGCACAGAACACATTATACGAATTTACAAAACAATATAAACACTCCTACAGCAAGTGACTGGTAAGTCGTACATAATTGTATTTGATTCTAAACACTTGTGGCAACCCACATTTAACTGGAAACTTTGGCGTAATCGAGAGGAATATTCCCATACCAGATTTCTGTGAGTTTATCTAACGTTTTCAACAGTCCGAAACATGAATACCCCTTGAAACAACAGCAAATGCACGCGATACTGTACCATAACTGTGCTGGCTGGCGATGACAGCAAGACGACGGCTGGGCGGTGGCTGCGATCCAAGGTTTCATCATATTGAAATGTTTGTTGGTGCTGGTAAATCAATTAGTGAATTATTAATAATTTTAATTATTGGGTGTTTAATTCGTAAAGGTTTGTTCATTAGTTTATCTTATTTTAGGTATAGGTCCTTGGTTAATGTTTCCAGACAATTTACGTGTGAAACACGAATGACTGTAGGCAGATACCAGAACTGTAACAATCGCAATTAGCGCGTCGGTCCGTCTAATATCAGGCAGGCTGACCTTGCTCTCGGCTTGCTAATACTCAGCGCTATTAGTAAAAGTTTTGGAGCAACTCCAAAAATTGTACCACAAACTCCAAGTACCGCTGCTCGAAAACAAGTATAAAACTGAGAGCAGAAGAGAAGCGTCTGCTTGTCTCGGCTGCATAGACACCAGTCCTCTCCGCTTCTAAAATCTCCGTCTCCTCTCTGCGCAGCCTCCAGGCTCCGCCTATCTCTACGGAAAAGTCAATCCACAGCTAGGCGCCAAATTACGGCCACTTACTTTTTTTTTATTATTATTAACAGCAGGCAGTGGCCAGCTCTCCCGCGTTTCCACCGGTCGGAGTTCGCCCTTCTGTCCAGCGTTCACACGGTAGCGGCGGATGGCCTTCAGGCACCTTCGAAAACACGGCCAGCAAATAGTTCCCAAGGAACGGCCATACTCCCTCGCTATTGTATAACTGCCGCGCCCGCCAGCTTGGCGCCAGAGACGTACAATGTCCTAGCGGGTGCTATCCTGGCGTTCGCCAACTCGGCGCCAGACGTCTCATCTCTCCCTTCACACAGCATATGCCAGCGTTGGTGGCGCCAGCCAGATACTTGGAAGGCTCACGCCTCAGTCCTACCTGCTGTGGCCTTCGGCCGTAAGGCGTCTTCCGGGAACCGAAATCAAAAATGTCTGTAAATCTATCGGACCAAACTGCGTGGTCATCAGTCCGTAGCTTACAAACTACTTAAACCTAGATAAAATAACCTACGGACAAACACACACACACACCCATGCCCCAGGGAGGACTCGAACCTCCACGGCGAGCAAGCGCCCACTCCGCAGAGAGACACTTTAGACCGCTCGGCTACTCCACCGCGGCTCCGGGAACCGGTGACCCTTCGAATAACAGAGCCACCGTCGTGCTTGCACCGGTCGCTGTTAGCTCTGAATGCGTGTTTTTCCCCCTGCTACAGGCCTCACACAACCAAGTAACAGTTATTAAATCGATAAGCTACAAATAATCTAATAAAATTAACTAGGTTGCGTTGTCCTTTTACTGTTGGAAAGCAACATGACAGTACTGAAATCTCTCAAGGTGAAGTCTTTGTAGTCTTTCGCTCCGGACATTGTGTGCAATAGTGCGGTTCGAAGCGATCCGCTTCGGCGATGTCGTAGAATTGGACGCAAGTCACCCTCCGGCGCCAGCTTGGTATTCGTCGCGGCGACGTCTGCCCCCGCCCCCCCTCCCCCCACCACCCAGTGACAAATGTTTCATTTGTATGCCGGGCTGGCGCCGCGCGGCTACTTGAACGATGGCGGAGCAGGGGCCGCCCTCGTCGCCCGGAAGGGCGTAAATCACTGCCCTGGCTGGCAGCGGGCCGCCACGGGGGGCAGGGGGCAGGGGGGAGGAGTCTTGCTGACCTGGTCCAGATTTCATGGCTAGTTAGCGTCGTGGCGGCCGGAGAACGCGATACACTCACTGCGCGTTCACTGTATTTCCATAATAATTCCGTCGTGTCCTTCAAGCTGGCAACATTCATTATCGCTCAGACTTTTTACGATTTAAGAATCATGATCGCTACTGGCAAATATGGAGAGCGCTGTTGACAGAAGTAATAAAAGACCCAAATTTTTCGTCATTGACGTATACACTTCTGTGTTTTTTGTGGTTTCATCACAATTTGTGACGCCTCGTGATACTTCACAGTAAATGAACACAAAATTGATGTTCAGAGTTTTATACAGTGAGTCTCTAAAGTCACTATTTCAGTGAAAGAAGGCCGTTATTGAAGAATCATGTATACTGTGAAGTTTTAGGACTATTGTACTGCTCTTCTGTGTGACCGCCAGTTACGCTGATACACCTACTTCATCTTTCAGTAGTGGAACGAACTGCAGACCTTAACACCTCAACTGTAGTACAGCCTGCTACTTGCGCATATCCACTAGATCAGTGTTTTCAAACCTTTTCGACCATGCAATCCCACTTCCTAATAAAAATGTTCTGGCGACTTCCCCCCTCTCCACGAACCGTAAGAAAATTACATTAAAGGAGAAAAAATCAAATTCAAATGTTTGTATTGTAATTCTATCGGACCAAACTGCGTGGTCATCAGTCCGTAGCTTACAAACTACTTAAACCTAGGTAAACTAACCTAAGGACAACAAACACACCCAAGCCCCAGGAAGGACTCAACCTCCACGACGAGCAACCGCGCGCTCCGCAGCTACACGCTTTAGACCGCTCGGCTACTCCACCGCGGTCAAAAGAATTAATCTTGGCGCTCTTGCTTCAGCTTTCTTTTAAATTGGTGGACGCAGTATCTATGTGTATTTTTCGGAATGCCACAAATTATCCTTTTTATAGGTGATTTCAAATACAAAAAATATATTATCCTTAACGACTGTATCGCATGTTTATGATTCAGAAGCGAATTATGCTCATGAAAAGAGGTCCCACTGTAAAGAAAACTTGAAAACGTCTTTAGTCGTATTTTTAAAAATTAGTTACTGTATAAGGTTCTTTTACCCACCGATTCCTTCCCACTTCGTTCCTGAAGTTTTCAGACTTTCCGTTTAATCATCATTAACATACTGTACTATAAAATAATATGTGCTGTATTCAATTCATAATTTTTAACATAAAATAAAATTCACTTAGGAATACGTTTTGTATTACTTAACACCTGTTTTTTTTTATAGTACAGTTACACCCTCCGGTAACGGCGCCCCCCCCCCCCCCGAGAAAGACTTTGCGATCCACGGGCTGAGCAACACTGCACTATATCATTAACTTTGCTCGTGTACTGCATTCGCCGGCCGCGGTGGCCGAGGAGACTGAGGCGCTCCAGTCACGGTCTGCACGGCCACTACGGTCAGGGATTCGAATCCCCCTAGGGCATGGATATTTGTGCCGTCCTTAGTATTAGTTAGTTCCTAAGTAGTTTGTAAGTTTGGGGACTGGTGACCCCGTAGTTAAGTCCCATAAGCTTAACAAACATTTGAATTTTGTACTGCATTCAGAAAGTCTACTAAAGTCTCGCGAATGGAAAGCACACAGCCAACGCGCCCCTCTGCCTGTACATCTCCCTGGAGAGGCTTTGTTCAGGTAATCATGGACGACGAGTGCAAAACGCCAAGGCGCATCACCTAGGTTAAACACAACTGTAACAAATACGGCATCACATTCAAGCTGCGGTTCAAGGAACAGTTATAACATATAGACATTACCGATTATTGTCTTTCAGGAAAGAAATAAAATCCATATACTCGTTGCTTGTCATACCCAACTAAACAATCATCTTCGGTGTCTCACATTTCCACTTCTATCCCTTACGGAGTTATTCATATCGCCATATTCGCCTCTTGTGTGTGTACATTTTTCGCTCAAACTGTAGAATGTAGATTCATCGGGGAGTAATATTCACGTTCTCTACATTTATCACATTGCCCGACGGCAGGCCAAATCCTTAACCCTTCCAGTCCCACATTATGAAATCAGCCTTGGAAAAATTAAAACAGTGCAGTATAAATCAAAATATCTGTTTTTTTTTTCTTTTTTTGCCAGATCAATAATGCCAGCATAATCTTCGCCACAGCACCTAATACAAGACAAATCACTGCTGGAATAAAACAAGAAGAGCCACACCCACGCTTACACTCTCAGCTAACTCCTGGCAAAGTAACACAACCTTCAAGATGGACAGATAAATGCCTTAGAAGTGGCTACATGCCGCACCAAGGGACAAAATGTCTTACTAGTACCATGTTGACCACAAATAAAAATGCAACTTTAATGACTGATGCACAAAATACGGTATAAATCTACTTTTAATTCTTTGTCAAAGAACAACACTGGAAATGAAAGGGTTAAGATGGCACATAACCTGGTTATGGTAAGGACGTTTTCGTAGAGCGAAACAACGATTTTTCCCACTGGATTGCTACACACAATCAGTTCCTTACTGATGCGTCTGGTCGATGCCTTAGAACTCATGTAGTTGATTATATGAACCCGCCCAACTGGCTGTGCGAATACCCGTTGTCGTTCATGACAGACTCCATCCCCCCCCCCCCCCACACACACACGTACTGATATGTTTAAATTTATTGATCAAACACATCAGTTGTACGTAAACAAGGGTCACTGTGGAAAAGCTACGTCGCTGTTGTGGTTCTTAGTCCTTACGTAGCGTGTGTACGTACAGCTTCAGCAGTCCATGACGGCATACAGCAACGTAGCTCAGAAGAACAAGCGAGCAAATGGGATAACTCAGAACTCCTCTGAACTAACTTGTTGTGTGTAATGATACTCTCATTGAAATGTTCAAATGAAATTTCCTTCACATCGTAGGCAGATCTTGGTACTTCTGTCATTATAGGCACCAGAAAAGTCGTTAATTACATATTTTCATACTTTATCCGGAATAATTATACTATAAATGGAACTGTATATACTTTTCATCTCTAGCAGCAAAAATTCATAGGCAAAGTGGTCTTTCAAAATTCCGAATTAAACCGAAAAAGAATAGGAAAGGTATTTGGCGTTAACTGGAAGTAAAGCAATTTGTAATAGATATTCTTTTCCTTCAGTGTATATAAACAGAAAAGTTTCTTTAATGAGATAGCTGAAGCAGATAATCTTTCGTTTGCTATCTTGTTGCGTAGGGAATAACGGCGAAGCTCGGACGATTTAAATTAGATCTTGACCGGGGTGAAGGCATCGGCCTCCTAAACATGACAGTTGGCTACATGAACTGTATGTGAAAATGTATATCACAACGGAGCAGACATTCAAAACTAAAGTTAAGCAATAAGTTACTGTAACGGATTCACACATAAAGTGTGTTGCAATAATAGTATCTAACTTTTCAAACTAGCGTAAGAATTATTGAGGAGCAACACATTATAAACCGGAGTAAGCGGGTTGTTAGTAATGTTATCGAAAACGAGTGCTGATATCAGCAGTTTAGTCGGACTAAAATACCTCAGCCGTTTCAATCTTTATGCTTATGTGGTACGCCTAATGATTGCACGATATAAAATGAAATTTTATCACGCAATCTAGTAAGGATGCTACAAAAGCCATTCAATCTGGGTGAGTGGTTTGACCTTTAGTAGGATTTACACAATATGATAGTGTCAACTGATTAGTCATGGAGGTGTCTACATGAAACTAACTATTGCTTTCAAAAAGAAAAAAAAAAAAAAAAAAAAAAAATGGATTAAAATCATATTTTGCCGTCGTTAGTGCCACAATTGTTAGGGCGATATTTAAGTATTATAATAAAGAAAATAATATACTTGGAGAACTAAAGAAAGCTCCTTAACAGTACTGTGTCGGTTGCAGCTATATTAAACACATAGTTGTTAATTAAATTGTTCCTGAAAATATTTCCTTACTCTAATTACCTGCCACTGTCAGGGTAGGAGCGCGATCTTTTTAAAATTATAAATAATTCTACCTTCGAGTATTAAATGTTTCTAAGTCAACTTCTGTTTACATTTCTTAAATAAACTGATTATTAAAAATTGATCGGTGTATTCTTGAAAGGTAATGAGATCCTCTATCAATTTCCAGTACACGAAGGCTGCATTATTCCCATTCTTTTTCTACGTCAGTATCCTCGGACCAGTTGGAATACCAACAAAAAAACTGTCAATCTTCTGGACTGTTTAGCTCATCAATATCGGCAGAGCAAGAATATAATGCTTGCGGACATCATAACGTAACCAGCAATCCCGCGAAGAACCTATAAATGTCACACGTGGACATCTATGTTGTGATGTACGATTTTCAAATGTCTCTTCCTCCTCTGTGTATTTGATAGTAATGCTTTAATATTAAAGTTATCACAATTATGCGTTTTCGTCCCTAATTTATTGTCCACATTTTAGTCTTCCACGGATAAAAAAAATGTTGGTAACACGTAACACACTACCTAAACAGTAAGCAGACATACACAGTACTGTGTAATGTGCAAACTTTATTCCATTACAAAATGTGAGGTAAAAATAAACTACAATGAAAATGAAAAAAATGCGATAACATGAGCAAATTATGCTCAGTATTTCCCAAGTAAAATCATAAGTCGCAAATCGACTGTTTTTAGCCATCAAGCCTGGAAGAAACACCAGCGGGATATAAATAAGAGCATTAAAGCCGTAAGTGAATTTTATACCCGAGTTTAAAAGTGCATTACGTATACGTATACGAATACTTTAAACTATTTTTATTATATACATATTTAAGCAACTTTCACACAGTTAGGTGTTAAAATTGTAAGAGTCTGAATGAAAGTCCTTGATCCACTTCAGCTGTTTTTTATTCTATAAATACCAAACAAAATGTACAAACATGTCTATCCACGATTACAGAACGACAGTCCTGTTTAGTTGCTATACATAATTAGTAATAATTAACACAACTCAAAATTAAAAGAAGATCTAATGTATTGTCATGTTTGTTTATTGGGCGTAAGAGCGCAACAATTGTTCAATTCTAACTCGAGTCACTTATGCTACAACCCTGTAACTGAGAACGAAGAACAGATATACTTCATCGTAATTCCAAAATGATATATAGAATTAACTTCGCATAATTTCCTCTCCGAACCATCTCGCGAAACAGACGACAGTAGAATCTAGAAAAGTAGATTACGTATAGAGGCTTAAAGAAAATCCTCCTATACATCCATTATTTGTGAATGGAACAAGACAGGTGAAAAATGAACTACCAGAAAAATATTTCACAGTACAATATAATAGCTTGCGCAGAGGTATCTTTTCTGACATGAGTCTTATTACTGGTTTTAAGCGTCTCGCCACCTCCAAGCACCTCTTCTTCACAAACCTTCCCATTTCAGTGTAGCCCTTACATCCTACCTCCATTGCTATGTCCCGCGTATATTCCAATCTTTCTCTTGACGTACCGTTTTTAACCTCAGCAGCTTACTCTAGTACCACTGAGGCAATTCCCTGATACGTAAAATATCTCCAACCATCCCATCGCTTTTTCTCGTCAGTATTCATATCTTTCTCTTTCTACGTCAATTCAGCAAAGGACCTCTTGACTGACTTGTTATCATATCGTCCACCAAAGATTTGCTGTCAAAAATGTCTTCCTGATTGCATAGAAGTTTCGAGTTTTGAGACGTAAGCCCCTCTGAAGGTGTGAAGTTTTTGATTTCCAATTGATTGGCAATTTACATGGCCAGTAACAATACATTGATAACAGTGTGCCGTGAACAGTAAATGACATTTAAGACAAAACAATTAATACTTTATTGTTCCAAGGACATTGTTCATAATGATATTTTTTCATGTACCGTAATACACATTTACCTTTAAGTTGTTTTCAATCCGTGTGGCATAATTGGACGGTGTTATGCATCACTTGACCAAGCGCCATTTATTGATGTCTTCTGATTTCAAGAAATTCTATTGAGAAACATCATAATCTATGTGGATAAAAATAAGCGCTCTCGTCGTAGCAACGGTTGCCATGATATATACAAAAATACTAAGTGCCACTTTGCCTATGGTTGATTTTCAATTTTCCATCACAAGTCCATACGCGACAAACCAAAATGTAGTTCTGCAACAGCAGACCAAGCGCCACCCGCCGGTCTTTAGTCTAGTGATGCTAAACGGAACTTGCAGCAGGGCTGGTTCACAGTATCGACTGTATGCATCGATGTAGCAAAACACCTTGTTACCTTGCTCTGTGGACTGTGTATTGTTTACGGACGTAATATTAGGTTTTGTTTTGTAATGTTGTGAAGTTTATGGGTAACAGGTGCGGTAATTGACGCTTTCAAATCAAGTACACATCGTACACTGAAAGTGGAACAAGTATGTCGAATGGATTTGGAGCTTAAAGGTAGGAAATCGTAAGTTACCTTTCGAGGTTAACTTGAAAACTACGTCATAAGGACGATGCTGAGAAAGAATTTGACAAATTTTATAGTGTTGAATCTCATGATGCCCAGCGTGCACTGATTTGTTCTATGGTTTCTGAGTTCGAAACAAAACGGAAAACAGTGAAAACATCAAACAAACGAAAGTTTGTGAACGACCAAATCATTATTTTTACGACATATTTTCATTATACTCATAATATCATCGACGTTGTACAACTGTTATTGTACCTTCAGTGCACACTCTATGTCTCCAAGTCACTGTCACTGGGCAAAAAGATGTGCCCCGGGAGAACATAGAGCAAAGTAATCTTTTCCAACGTAGGATGACTTTCGTTCGAGCAAAGTAATCTTTTCCAACGTAGGATGACTTTCGTTCGTTCACCTAGTCGAAAAGAGAGACTTCGTTGGAACACGAATGCTGGAAAAACAAATAACTAACCGCAGACGTGACACAGAAAACTGCAAAATAAATTGGCTGAAGACTGAAGAGTGAGAAAGGACAAACGTCTACGTATTTTATGAAAAGCGACTTTCACCAGGACACTGCAGCTGAAATATGCATTCACAAAAAGGAAAGAAGAGGGCGACCTTCCCCTCACACGTTGAAATAGAGTGAACACTTAATATCACTGTGGCCAGGAGGAAAACCGATTTCTAAAGAAAACCTGGCAGACTTGAAATCTCTTCTGCTGCTGATTCCGAAAGATGCAAGACAAATGTACCGGTCGTTTCGAAGTGATTCAAAGTGTGGAAGACGACATCGATGGTTTCAATGAACACGCCTACTTCGAAATTGAATACAAATAATGACAACTACCTCTCATATTGTTCCGTATAAGTTTCATTATGTTTTATATTACTGGGTTTGAACAGTGGGCCCATTGTGATGTAAATTTGGTTACACTTACTTTCATTTAGAATGTTTGTAGTGCTGTCATAGACATTCGTAGAGGATCCAGGAAGTTCCTATAATGTTATTTGCATTGTTACAATGATTTGTGACCACTGCAGTTTTATAAACAAAATTTCAGTGATACAAAATGATACAAGAACTTCAGTATAATGCTTACTTAAAAAACTGTATTTTTTTCTGTATTTAATCTACGTTTTAAGTAACGTGACCTCATTAAGGATATGAAAGGCATATGGCTTCCTAACGCTTTATTTTTATAATAGACCTAATGCACAGTTCATTTACACATAATGATACCAAAGGACGTTCAAGTCTTTTAGTCCATTGATGCATAACAGAAATGCACAAGCAGCAATTAAGAATTAGTAGTCTGACGACCATTTGTGTTATTTGTCGTATTGTTTAGCTTTTAATTAAGGTTATCTTCCACTAATAAGTGAAACATTAATATCCCTTCGTCTGCACAAAAAATTGGGAAACTTCAACGATACATACATTTTTAAGGGAACGGTAACTTTGGACGACATTATCTCGCGTATGACATTTTGGCAAGGTGAAAGGATAACTTTCAGCAAAGGAGGCTATCAATAATCGAAACTATGGTGCACATGAAGGTATAGTAAAATTACATTAACCTTATGTGTCTATCCGAGATTCTTCCAAAACAACGAAAGGATCGAAATTTCTTGTCTTTTTTGTAATCCTCTTTTGGATATGTACCTTTCACATCATACCAACACGCTGTCGATGGGACGTTAAACCCTAAGCTTCCTTCTTCCATCTTACCAACTATCACTTCATTGCAACCATTGGCAATTGTTACATATTTAAGTATTTTAATTTAGGTCTTCAGTTTCATGAAGCGGCAATTTACTCAGCCGCATATCCATTGAATTGGAGTGAGCTCTCTTATCTTGCAGTGGATGATTAGATTCTGCTTTTATAGGTGCATCTGACAGTGTCGCTTTTCGGAAAAATAGAAAATTTCGCCTTTGCTTCACTCCTTATGACAAATAAGTCCAAAAATTTATTCTTCTGTTTATCTCTTCTTCCAAAGTGTATTGTATAGTACGGAAGTAACTACCCACTGCAGAGTATTCCAGCTTACTTTCTTGTAATGGCTGCGCGGCTGAGTGAACTATGGCAGAGCACGATATTAATGGTTATAATGAAAGAATAATTTATAAGCGTGGTACCAATACAACGCCATACAAGTTTCAGACTCACAAGGAAAGTACTTGGGCTCGAACAAACATATCTGTATGAACGTTTGCTTACAGTATCTCTACGTACACCTCAATGTGCTGGTGGGTGACGTTTTTATGCAAAACTTTGCAATCATGCTCTAGATAGCACTGTAGATGTAATTGTAGACGCCATACGTAATAATCGTCGTACATGTTCTCTAGCGTATTGTCATCAAAAGCCGTGATGATAGTTGCAACTTTAACCTTCTTGTCGGAAGACTGTTGGTATTCAGTGCCACTGCTTCCATCGTCTCTTTCCGCACTTGCCGTAGCACTACCTCTAGCAATGAGTTCTTCGTCATTATTGTCCCTATTATCATCATTATGTGTTAGTGTTACAACGGTATCTAATAATTCTGTACCATAACAGACACGAGAAAGTATGCGAATGATTCTTCTACACTAATACCATCTTCACGAAGAATGGTTCTTCGTAACTTCATCTGAACTAATCGCAATACTTTACCAGGATTGGCTATCAATCTCCACTCCATCTAACCACCACACAAATGTCACAATACGCAACTTCGGAGGCACACTGCACCGTCCCTACTGGCGAACCGACAGGTCAAATTGCAATGTGGCAAGGCACACGCAGAGGCCACTAACGGACGACTGCAGAGTTTTGCAGACGCTGGAGTGTCACTAGTGCAATAAGGAATCTTTAAATTATCTCTCGTACGATTTTGATGTATATGTGTTTGTCCGAGCCCAAGTAATTTCCTTCTCAGACACTATTTGGATACAGAACCCAGCGTGCAGAAAAATGACAGTAAATACGATGCAGAGGCGTCTAGAAATTGCAGCTACCTCATTCCAGAAAGAGTTGCATGAATGCAAGCCTCCACCCTACGTGGTATATGCTGTTCACCAGTTCAGCAGAAATCTTTTCACTTTATCCCAAGCATGTTCAATTTTATAATTACGTAGGCTTCCGCGGCCAGAGTCAGATGACATAAAAGTTTTCTGGGTATGGTACCGCGTCATGATGTAAGGCTATTACTTAAATAACCAACGTTTCGGCCAACGTTACAGTGGCCTTCATCTGGGTAAGGCCGCTGTAACGGTGGCCGAAACGTTGGTTATTTAAGTAATAGCCTTACATCATGACGCGGTACCATACCCAGAAAACTTTTATGTCATGTTCAATTTTATTCACATTGAGGTAACATGCAGGTGAATGGGCACGAATGATAAAAATGTTTCGTTAACTCGGAATACTCGGTCGCTGGCGACAATATCCTTGAATTCTTCCCCGAAATTCAGATGGTTCGGCGATGAGTAGGAGGATGTTATACCTCTTCAGCTTGTGCCTGATAGACAAGAATGGCAACAAAAATATCCCCGCATGATACCCACACAGAATGTCTTATATCTGACATGCTACACTCGACTGGTTGTATACCTCTGGCAAACAACAACGAAAGGTGAATCTGATGTGACAAGGGTCAAACATGTAAAGGTGTACGAGTACATTGTCGACATATCTAGAAACTTCGAAGCTCTTTAAGTCAAAAAGATAGGAGGTCTTTGCGGTTTATCAGGAGTTAAACAAGATTCCCCAACACAGTCAGCTCTCGGTAATATCAAGTATCGCTCAGTTGGGAGGTATGCATGATGGACTTTTCATGTTACATAGTGTCGTATTTCACGACATGAGAAATGCCGAGTTAGATGAGATTGCGACATGTATCATGTTATACGATATGACATCATGTATCGTATTCCGTAATGTATGTGCGAATACGTTAAGATTTCATTAAGCGCAAGTTTTAGATATTGCCAAGTAAGTTGGAAACGTAGGTCTTCTGATTTACATGTTCGAATCTGTCCAGGACATACTCGCCTATTGTTGTGCTGCAGTAGGAGCAGTTTTCATTCTTTTTTTTTTTTTTTTTTTTTTTATTTTTTTTTATTTTTTTCTACCTGGCTCAGTTAATGCTTTAATTATTTACCGTATTAACTACTAAATGCAAATGTAGAAGTGGGATAATGCACTTAAACGTCGGTAGAGTATGGAGCGTGGAAAACTGAAGCAACTGAAAGTGTAACATATTTACAAAGAGTTTATTCCATAATATTTGCACGCAATGGAAACGCAGTTCTATAATACGGGAGATAGCCCACCTGGAATACCGCTGTGGATTCAGTGAAGGCTCAGAACAGACATCACGAAATAAGAAATGTGAGGACGACAACCAGCAACTGTTTCCTGAAGAATGAAGTTTAGAAACGAATTGAATGGGCTCAATCATTTTTCTGTGTGCTTCCTAAACTGACCAGGCAAGGCGTTTACTGGTTAATCCGTTAAATTTTTCGTTAGTAAATTACTTTTCTTTAGGGTAATCTCATCGTCTGACTTTGTCCCATTAGTCTGTAGTAATTATTTCACTATGGATGGGTCCGCAGGCATACTGTAAGTTACTTTGCGCTATTAATCCTACTTTCTTTTTCTATAATTTCTCGACAAATATCGTAGTATAATAGTAGTACGATATTCACTGGAGATTAACGGCTTGTACTGACTGAACATATTTCACCTAGACATTTACAGCTCCACCCTTCTCATGCGGCAGCGTTGGTAACTTGGTTACACAGTTTAGGTTTTCTATTTTCTTCCGTGACCTAATTCTCGAGAAATACGCGCCTAGCGGAGGGCAAGTCGAATTTAAGCACAGAAAGCGAGAGTAATGCCCCAATAAAAGCGGGCGCCCGTAATGGAGTGAATACATTCTTTTCAGTGGCCGGCGGCCCGGCGCCCCTAATGAAACCACAGGTGGGCTTAACGCGCCGGTTCGGCAGCGCGGGAGCTGCGCACGCGATCCCGTAATCCGACACGGAGCTCCCGTAGGCTCCCGCGCGTTTTTGTACCGAGAACTGGTCTCAAATGGGTAACAGGAAACGGCTTGAATTCTCGCAGACTCGGCAGCGAAGCAGGTCCGGATGGAAACTCCACGGTTTTGTTAGTCGTTGAATGCCATATACAACCGCTCTCTCAAAGAAGGATATGTACCATAAGATAGGAAAATTGCACAGGTCACACCTATATTCAAGAAAGGCAGTAGGAGTAGCCCACTAAACTACAGGCCTATTTCATTGACGTCAATTTGCATCAGGGTTTTGGAACATAACCTCTATTCAAATATTATGAATTATCTCGAACAGAACGATATTGACCAAAGGTCAACATGGATTTAGAAAATATCGTTCATGCGAAACACAACTAGCTTTTTATTCACAGGAAGTGATGGGTTCTATCGACAAAGGTTCGCAATTCGATTCCGTATTTCTTGATTTCCAGAAAGCTTTTCACACCGTACCTCACAAACGGCTTTTACTCAAATTATGTGGTTATGGTATATCGCCCCAAATTTGCGATTGAGTAGGGGATTTCTTGTCAGAGAGGACAAAGTTCGTAGTAATCGATGGTAAGGCATCGACTAAAACAGAGGTGATATCGGGCGTTCCACAGGGTAGTATTATTGATCCTCTGCTGCTGCTGTTCCTTATTTACATAAACGATTTAGGGGAAAATCTAAGTAGCTCTCTTAGGCTGTTGCAGATGACGCCGTCATTTACCGTTTAGTAAAATCATCTGAAGATCAAAACCGACTGCAGAACGATCTGAATAAGATATCAGTATGGTGTAAAAATTGGCAATTAACTCTAAATAATGAGAAGTGTGAAGTCGTCCACATGAGTACGAAAAGAAATGTTGAAAAATGTTTGTAAATCTATCGGACCAAACTGCGTGGTCATCAGTCCGTGGTTTACAAACTACTTAAACTAAGGTAAACTAACCTAAGGACAAACACACGCACCCTTGCCCCAGAGATTACTCGAACCTCCGACTTCTGACTTAAATTGGAAAGAACACGTAGATAATATCGTGGGAAAGGCGAACCAGAGACGGTTTATTATTGGCAGAACCCTTAAAAATGCAACAGAACTACAAAAGAAACTGCATACACTACGCTTGTCCGTCCATTTTTGGAGTATTGCAGCCCAGTGTGGGATCCTTATCAGGTGGGTTTGACGAAGGACATCGAAAGAGTCTAAAGAAGGACAGCTCGTTTCGTATTGTCACGATACAGGGGAGACAGCGTTACGGAAATGCTACAGGATCTAGGATGAGAATCATTACAACAACGGAGCTTATCGCTGCGGCGTGGGCTACTTACGAAACTGCAATCGCCAACATTCTCCTCCGAATGTGAAAATATATTGTTGATTCCCACTTACATCGGTAGAAATGATCATCAGAATAAAATACGAGAAATCACAGCCCGAAATGAGTGTTTCAGGTGTTCATTCTTCCCGCGCGCTATTCGAGAATGGAATGGGAGATAGAATATTATAACGGTGGTTTGATGAATCCTCTGTCAGGCACTTAAATGCGATTTGCAGAGTATCCCATGTAAATGTATAGAATCACTTGCTGGTTGTAATTTGTTTGAGTATAGATGCAAGGATTGATAAAATTATATGAAAAGGGGTAGATCAGCGAGCACAGAATAACATAGAGAGGTCTTACAATGACATTGAAATGAATCTGGCTGAGAGTGCGACACTCACGCAACATGGCGGGCGCAGAGCATGAATCATCCTGGTGTCGAGCGCCACCGCTGAGCGCCGCGCGGCCAAAGCTGCCAGCACAGGACAGTTTATTGAGTTCCCTCTCTGTTAATCCCTTCTTCACATACGAGGCGCGTCCAGAAAGTAAGTTCCATTTCAATTTATCTTCGCTGCAGCGCTGCGGCTGCAGCTCCGCACATGCGCTGTAGACGATGTGTATCAAGGAGAAGAACGTTCGCCATTTGGAGATCGCTGTCAGTTAGGTACGCTTTGTTGTGCTTGTTTGAAATGTCGTCGTTGATTAAAAATCCCACCGTCTGTGATATCAGGTCGGTGATTCGGTTTCTGAATGGGAGGAAAGTGAAAGCTAGTGAAATTTATCGGCAACTTTGCGATGTTTACAGACCAAATGCGATGACTGATTCGATGGTGAGAAGATGGGTCCGACAGTTCAATGGCGGGTTTAGTGATGTGGACGATGAAGAACGAAGTGGGCTTCCACCTTTGGTTACAGAAGAACTGGTTCATGCGATTGATGACAAGGTCCAGGACATCTCAAGTCTTTCCGTGTCGGTCATCACTTCACCAATGACCACGAGCTGAAAGAAACTGTTTCCAACTGGTTGAAGACACAGGCGGCAGATTTCTATGAAGAAGGTATACAAAACCTTGTGCCACGCTATAATAAATGCCTGCAATTTTACGGCAGTTATGTGGAAAACTAGTTTAAGAGTTGTAGAATTTTGTGCAATAAAAATTTCTTCTGTATCTGTGTACAATTTCATTTTATTACCAAACGGAGTTTACTTTCTGGACGCGCCTCGTATTTTATGGTATTCCTGTTTTAATAATCTATTTTTGACATAAATAATTAAAATTTCAGCTATGGATGGCAAATCATACCACTGGACAAAAAAGAAGCACATTTTTCTTCTGTCACTTTAACCTTTTATAACTTGAGGAGTACTGAATGTATCGTCATGCGGTTGCTTTTAATTTCTTCTTCAGAAACCTGGGATAATATGAGGCTATATTTAATGTCAATACGAATGTGTGAAACAACTAAAATAAGAATGACCACATAGAATCGTTCACCGCTTCTGCACTTTAGTCAGCTTTGGAGCCTAAACTATAAGAGCAGAGGCCAGTATACATAGTATAGACTTGCAGAACTCACAAAGATCTACAATGAAGAAAATCTCGAGAGCATGTGTCTAACTTTTAAGAGCGAAGCACATTCATCATTTTTCTCTTCTAAAGCACTGGCTGCCTGATGGCTTCAAACTCCAGATATAGTGCTTGTGATAGATCTGTACGAGTTAGACATACGATCTTCTGGGCTTTTCTTAAACCATCGTGAGTTCTATAATTCTATGCTATAAACTTTCGCGCAGGTCTAATAGTTCACGCTACAGAGGTCACGAAAGTGCGGAAGTGATACACCATTCTACGCTATTATTCTTATTTCAATTATTTCACATTTTCGTATTGACATTTAATACAGCCTACGTAGATCCCAGAATTACAACGAAGAAACTGAAACAAACTGCATCACGATACGTTCTGCATTTCTATAGTTACAGAAGTTATAGATTACCCGTACAAAGCCGTTGCGGCTCAGCTAGTTGGTAATAAAATAAATAAAAAAGCATCAAGTCATAGTTATTTAATACCGAAAATTGCATCCCAAATAAAAAATGTTTATCAAAATTAGTCACGAAGTACAAGGTGAGCGGACAAGCCCGCTGAAAGTAAGGAGTACAATTTGAAAGGTTCTACCGCTCTATTCTATCCAAATTTGTGAGAAAAACATGGGAGCTATAAAAAGTTGTTAAAATAACAAACAAAAAATCATTTCATTAACTAAAATTTTCTTGCTGACGAAAATTTCCTGACCAATTTTGATTGCATATAGGAGTAATAATTTCAATTGCTACTTTTATACAAACACAATACGTATTGTATTTGCTAACAACACTGTTGCATTCCTACAGTATTAAGTTGTTTACTTGAAAAAGTAGTTAATTTTTTTCCTATCCTAAGGGGTGAAAATGACAATGGAATTAAGGCGAGCGGCATTTGAAGAACTACGCATTTATCGGCCCAACTCCGCTTCCACGCCCAACCAAGATGGCTGCCGTACGCTGATGTATGTGGTATAGCCTCTCTATTGTATTCTGTGCTCGCTAGGTTAGATTGCTACTTATTACATGCAGGATCATTGAACTTGTAGAAAGACGGAGTAATGTTTGCTACACATTTAAGCTTTAAAATCATGCCTTTTTAGTGGAGTTTGCGGTGATATCAAACTTTGTGGCACATTAAAACTCTTTGTCTGACTGGGATTTCAATCTGGGACATTTGGCTTGCCCGCCGCTCGTAATCCAATACTCATGGTTTGAATTTATTACTTACACGATCAGTTTCTGCATACTACGTAGTCATTTTCAAGTGTCTCTCTTTACATCAAATGTCTCTATGTATCAGTCTTAATGGATATCTAAATTTCCAATGCATAATTTAGAATTGAATATTTACTGATTTTTTACTTTCCATCTGCAAAAAGTAGACAACATTAAAAGATGCATATCTACTTCTAGATAATTACTCTGTAACTCATATTGAAGTGCATGACTGAGGGCACGTCGAACCGCTTTTATGATATTTCTCGACTGTTCCACTCTCTGATAGCGCGCGGGAAAATGTAACACCTCAATCTTTCCGTTTTCGAATTGATTTCTCTTATTTTATTACCGCTGCCTTATGTCCCTATGTAGGTTGGTGGTAACAAAATATGTCCGCAATCGTAAGAGAAATGTGGTTAGTGAAATTTCGCAAATATATATCGCAGAAATGAAAAACGCATTTCTTTTAATGATTTCCACCCCAAATCTAGAAACATTTCCGTGACACTCTCTCTCCTATATCACAATAATACAAAACGAGCTGTCCTTTTTTTGAACTTTCTCTAAATCGTCCGTTAGAACCACTTGGTGGCGATCCGACAGTGCGCAGCAATACTCCAAAGTTGGACGCACAGGTGTAGTGTAGGCCGTTTGTTTAGCAGAACTGTTGAATCTTCTAAGTGTTCTGCCAATGAAGCGTAGCCTGTGGTTCTACATCCCTACATTATTTTCGACGTGTTCTTTCTAATTTACGTTGTTCGTAGTTCTTGTTTTTGGGTCTTTAGTTGATTTTACGGTCTATTGTTGTGACAGATTTATGTCGTAAATGAGGTTTAATGGATTTCTTGTAGTGTTCATATGGATGGCCTCACGTATTTCATTATTTAGTGTGAATTACAATTTTTTTGGAATGCAGATATCTTATCTAAATCATTTTCTGATGACTTTACAAACCAATAAATCCGCAAACAGTCAAAGAGATATGCTCAAATTGTCTACTAAATCGTTTATAAAGGTAAGAAACAGTAGGGGCCCTATAACACACCCCTGGGGATGACTTTCTGTCCGTTACAACGAATGGTGCCTTTTCTAACAGGAAATGATGAGTTACGAACAACGTGTTCCAAATCCAGTCTTCTGGTTGAAGGCAATAGCCAAGCGTGTGTTATTTGTCTTTGTGTTAATATATGTATATGTGTGCATGTGTTCTTCGAGAGAAACCGTAAATGGTTATCAGACTGCCTTTATGCGAGTCATGGCCAACGCACTATTCTTTTAATAATTTTATATAGATAATACTGTGTAAACCACCGCGATGCCGTTCGTTGAGCCGCGACAGGCACATAAAATAGCATCACTCATACACTATAGTTTTTAAGCTTTGGGCAACGGAATCCGTCACAAAGGACACACTGACTCTTATTCATATGGCAGTTGCTTTTGAAGTTCTGGTGACAGTATCAACCGCGAAAAGTCTAAGAGAGCAGCTCACATTGTTTCCTAAATTGTGTATTGAAATGAGGATGATTAGTAGCCTGTAAAACATCCTCTACTCGATGAATTTTTGTCAATTACAATGTATTTCTGAGAGGAAGTAACAAGTTGTGAAAAGGTGTGATGCATTCACAAACCTCAGCTAAACTCCTATGATACAATTATATCATGTGGTACGGTTGCGTTAATCTCGAGAGTGGCGAATCGTATTCCATCCATAAGTGATGTTTGGAAAAATATGTGTCGTAAAACATGCCAAATTTGCATATGTTTCTCTATTTAGCTATGAGAATGTTCTGCAAATTTGGCATAGTTTTCTCTATAACGGTAGAGATTTAGACTAACTATATTTACAGGTGAAATATGGTTGACCAATCTTTACATTAGAGCAACAGTACCGTATAACAGTAAATTAAGTAAGAAGTTTAGGTGAGCTACGACATCAAGGAATTGTGCATTTAGCGTTGGAGGGATGTGTGTGGGGTAAAAACCGCAGAGGAAGACCAAGAGATAGATACAGTAAGCAGATTCTGACAGAAGTAGGTTGCCGTTCTTATGAGGAGATGAAGAGGCTTGCTGAGGATAGGGTATTGTGGAGAGCTGCATCAAACCAGTCTCCGGACTGAAGATCACAACAACAACGCGAATTTATAACATATTGTTCACATGCATCAGTTAATTGTAACGACTTTTGGACAATGGATAGTCAAACTCAGTTAACTGTATTGTAAAATGAGTTTACTGTATTACACACAACAATTAAAATTTCTAATTCTGATTCATTGTAATATTTGAAGTACAGATAAATATTTGGCAATGACTACGTAGTAAGACGAAACTAGTCGGGTATCTAAGTAGATAGAAAAAGAGACTGTTGGCTTATGAGCGTAGTATTCGAGTGTCTAAAACTTGGGATCAGTTACCTTAGCAGATTGGTCCCTCAGGTGAATTACAAATGAGTATTTGACATTAAGTGACAACGTAGGTTGTGGAGACGATCTGATAGATGGGTGCGGTCGCAACCGAGTTCCTGCTCCAAATAACTTAAATAAATTACCTTCAAAAATAGAAAGCCAAGATCGCGATTTTTTCTTAAATTTATGATGACCGGTTTCAATGGACTATGCAACCATAATCTGGTCATATAAAATTATACAATCTGGTCATGTCATGTTATTTTTAAAAAATGGAGGTTCAATACCATGTGCAAAAAGTACTTGGTCGAAATATAAAATACATAAGTTAAAACATCACAGCTCGTTAGAGACAAAGTCTCAAGTTTTTTTTTTTTTTTTTTTTTTTTTTTTTTTTTTTTTTTTTTTTTTTTTTTTTTAATAATGAAAGATGTCAACGTTGTACAATTTTATTTCACTAGATGATGGTGGCATAGCCCACTGAAAGCGGTCGTCATAAATTAAATAATTATTTCGCCATCTCGGTTTTCTACTCATCATCATCACCATCATCACATCATTGGAGACTCATTATGCCTTTCATCCTTCAGTCTGGAACATAGTACCCCAAATAAAATTCCTCCATGATCCCCTATTCAATGCTAACATTGATGCCTTGTCTCATGTTATGCATTTTACTTCAAAATCATTCTACACCGAATCTAAGTACTTTCTTCTTGGTCTACCTCGACTCTTATCCTCCGCTGCCGAGCTCATGAATGTCTTAGGTAACCTTGCTTCTCCGATGCGTGTAACATGACCCCACCATCTCAGTCTGTTCACTCTAATTGCTTCATCTATGGTGTCAGATTTTCTTTGATTCATCATTATGGACACCCTCCTGCCATTGTTCCCATCTGTTAGTACCAGCAATCTTTCTTGCTACTTTCATATCTGTAACCTCTACCTTGTGAATAAGGTAACCTATATCTACCCATTTTTCACTCCCATACAACAATGTTGGTCGAAAGATAGAGCGGTGCACTGCTAGCTTAGTCTTGGTACTTACTCCCTTCTTGCAGAAGAGAGTATATCTTAGCTGAGCAGTCAGTGCATTAGCTTTGCTACTCCTCGATTCCAGTTCTTCCACTATGTTGCCATCCTGTGAGAAAATATATCCCAGATACTTGAAACTGTCTACCTGTTCTAACTTTGTTCCTCCTATTTGGCACTAGATCTGTTTAAATCTCTTTCCCACAGACATTACTTTCCTTTTGGAGATGTTGATCTTCATATCATAATCCTTGCATCTCTGATCGAGCTCTGAAATATTAGTTTGCAACCTTTCAATCGAATCGGCAATTACAACTAACAAGGGCAGTACATGGGTTCGAACAAACATATTTGTATGAACGTTTGGTTACAGGATCTCTACGTACACCTCAATGTGCAGGTGGGTGTCGTTTTTCTGCAAAGCTCTGCAACTATGCTCTAGATAGGACTATAGTTGTAATTGTAGACGCCTTACGTAATGCAGATATCTTAACTATAGCTTATGTTATTTAGCGAATTGTCATCAAAAGCCGTGATGAGAGTTGTAACTTTAACTTTCTTCCCGAAAGACTGTTCGTATTCACTGCCACTGCATCCATCGTCTCTTCCCGCACTTACCGTAGCACTAGCGCTTGCAATGAGTTGTTCGTCATTATCATCCCTATTATCATTATTATGAGTTTGTGACAACACAACAGATACGAGAAAGCATGCTTATTTCTTATTTTGCTTAAGGGACTTAACTACGGGCTCATCAGTCCCTAAAGTTACAAACTACTTATGAACTACCTACAACTAAGGACGGCACAAACATACTTGCCCGAGGGGGGATTCGAACACCCGACCGTAGTGGCCGTGCAGACCGTGACTGAAGCGCCTCAGTCCCCTCGGCCATCGCGGCCGGCAGAAAGCATGCAAATGATTCATCTTCCGGACTAATACTTTATCTCAACTAATCGCAACACATTAGCAGGATTGATTAGCAATTGCCGGCCGCGTTGGCCGAGGGGACAAAGGCGCTCCAGTGACGGTCTGCACGGCCTCTACGGTCGGGTGTTCGAATCCCCCCTCGGGCATGGATATTTGTGCCGTCCTAGTTCGTAAGTAGTTCATAAGTAGTTTTTAAGTTTAGGGACTGATGACCTCGTAGTTACGTACCATAGACTATACAAACATTTGAACATTTGATTAGCAATCTCCGCCCCATCTGACGCTTCACCACACAAATAACATCACAAAACGCAACTTCGGAGGCACACTGCACCGTTCCTACTGGCGAACCAACAGGTCCAAGTGCAATGCGGCATGGCACACGCAGAGGCCTCTAACGGACGACTGCAGAGTTTTGCAGATGCGTGAGTATCACTAGTGCAATAAGGGATCTTTACATTATCTCTCATACGATTTTGGTGCGTATGTGTTTGTTCGAGCCCAAGTACTTTCCTTGTAAGTCATCTTCATATGTGAGACAGCTTATTTTGTTTTCACCTATTTGAATCCCGCCCTGCCAGTCTTGTTTTCAGCATATGATCCTTGAATAGTATGAACAATGGTGGTAATTTATTTGAGAAATTTGGAGCAGGTAGTCGGTGGTGACCGCACCCACCGCACCCCTCGAGCTACCCCACAGTTCTACGAGGCAAAGTAACTGACAACGTCGTGCTGTCATTTTACTCAACGAGTGGCTCGTCTGTATAATTTTGTGACTTAAGTTGCGACCTGTATCTGGAGAGATTGGAGTTATGTGGAGTGGAAGTTGCGAGTAAAACTGTCACTGCGACAAGGCACGGCAGTCGCGCGCTACAAACAGCGCTTGCTGGAGTGCCGACGCGCACCGCGCTGCCAGGCTGCCGCGCACCGCAGCTTCCATTAGCGCGTGACGCCGCCCATGTTGCGTTGTTGTTAACCCAATAAAGCCGGCGAAACTGCGGCCAGCGGCAGGTTATCGAGTTAGCCGCCACCTCGCTACGGCGCTGCGCTGTGTGGGCCTCAAGCGGCACCCGCCATACCTCTGCCGTCACTCGCACACCGCTGGAGCTGCAGCGGCTGGGGCACCTGGATATAGGCGAGCTTGAGCATCCGCCATTTTCATTCCTTCGCGTCGGCGCTACAGGGAAGTACTGTACAGTCAGCACACTTTCAGCATGCTGGGCTGTGCAGTTTCGAATTTTTCTGTCGTTCAGGGTTCGGTTTCCGTGATCGTCCATTTCCACTGCAACCTGAAAGGCGTAAAACATAGTATTATACTATCGTTGTGAAAAAAATGGACACCGACAAAGTCTTCAAAACCATGCGAAGTGAGGAAAATTATTGATGCACAATTTCATCAACTTTTAAATTGTAGGTTTCAACCAGTTGGAGCCCCGGAGAGATGGCGAAACAAAATGAGGTCCCCCGTCCCAGGGCCGGATCTAGGACATTTGCCAAGGGGGACAAGTTTAAACTTGCCGCCGCTTCTTTCACACACACCCCCACCTTTAAGAATCGACTTTTTGACGCTAATTGGGTTATATATTCCTAAACAAATGTCACAATCTCACAACATGAACTTATTTTATTGACTGAATTAAGATCAAAGAAAAACAGAACAATTTTAATACATACAAAAATATTACAAGATTACTGGTAATACAAAAATCAATTCAAAATTTCGCTTTTCGAGCCTTTTCTTGCTGCAAAACTGATCTTGATATGATCATAGTTTAGAGAAGCAGCTTTTTTGTGCTCTAGGGATATTATACTCAGATTTGTTAAGCAGTCGTGCTCCTCAAGTGTATATAATTAGTTTCATCTTGCTGAAACTTCTTTCTCCAGACGAATTGGAAACTAGACTGGTTTATCTGGTCTTGCTGCCCAGTGTGCGATACTTATCAGGTGGGTTTGTCGGAGGGCATCGAAAGAGTTAAAAGAAGGGCAGCTTGTTTTTTATTGTCGTGATACAGGGGAGACACCGTCACGGAAATGATACAGGATCTGGGGTGGGAATCATTAGAACAAAGGCGTTTATCGCTGCGACGTGGGCTACTTACGAAACTACAATCGTCAACATTCTCCTCCGAATGCGAAAATATTTTGTTGCCTCCCACTTACATAAGTAGAAAAGATCATCTGAATAAATACGTGAAATCAGAGTTGAACAGAGAGATTCAGATGTTATTTCTTACGCGCACTATTCGAGAATGGAATGGGAGATAAATAGTATAAAAGTGGTCCGATGAACCCTCTGTCAGGCAGTTAAATGTGATTTACAGAATATCCTGTGTAGATGTCTATCAATTCCATCGCTACCGAGAGAGGACTCTAGAGTTTAATGCTTTTGACTTTCAATAAGAAGTGTGCGCACCTGAAATACTTTTTTTTATAAGGACTGGAACGTTATTCAAATTCACCTGTTCTACAAATATTACCTTGATATGAAATATGAATATTCATTTACCTGAAAAAGGAAATCTATGCAAATTAATAAACATTGTGCATTTACTTATGCAATAACGCAAACATCTCCCTCGTTCTGGCTAATATCTAGTAGATTTTTAAAGTTTGATCAGCTGAAGTACATGTGACAGGGCAACACTGAAGTCAGCAACCAGAAATTTTAGTTTTATTAAATGATTTCGGTATTTCTTGCAGTCATTTTACTTTTAATAATTCTGTGTCAGTAAAAAAAAAAAAAAAAAATAAAAAAAAATAAAATAAAAAAAAATAGAGTCGCTCAATATTTGCCGCCTTCTAAATTCTGCCGCCCGGGGCAACTGCCCCCTTTGCCCCCCCCCCCCCTTAGATCCGGCCCTGCCCCGTCCCGTCCACTTGGAAATATATTACTATAAAACAGTAACCAGCAGAAAGGGATGCCAAGCGCACTCAAAAAAAAAAAATAAATAAATAAATAAAATAAAATAAAATAAAGTAAAAAAATAAATAAAAAGAAAAAGAAAAAAAATTGCTTTCCAGTCATTTGGAGGGCCCCCAAACTGGAGGTCCAGGGCGGTCCGCCACCCCCTCCGCTCCGCCCCCCACCCCTCTTAGTCCGCAACACGTCTTTCTTAGTGAAGAATTGGAAGTTACGACTTTTTGTTACAGACTTTTATTTACACAAATGCTAGCTGAAAACCAGGGTTTGTGTGGGTATTTATTTATTTATTCCTTCCCTGAGTTAGTACATCTCCTACCCCTTCTCTCTCTGTCCATCTCCTTTTTTTCTAAAATTATTATCAGAGAATATATAAGAAATAATGCTGTCTTGCATAATGTTCAAAGTTATAAGTGTAGTTTGCAAAGAAAGAAAGAGAGTAGTCAAAATGTAAATGACATATCAAATTCGTACGATCTTATAATCGTTGAATTACATGTTGTATAATTGTATAATTTTCAGATCTATATTCATTTGTGTAAGTACTGTACGTCTGTAAAATCTCTTGGGAATAAAAATAATAGTAAAGAAGTAATATATTAGAACTTGGTGCGTGATGGGGCGGTTTTCCATGAATGTACTGTTACTGTGCTCATATCTCATGCACTACCTGTCGTACTGTGATAGAATTTTGAAGGTACATTTAACTATATATGTGTATACTGTCTGGAAAATATCCTACGGCTACAGTTTGTAGTGTAGAAATTATAAAATGTAAAGTCATACCCAATGCCGTAGTTTTAGTCCATGAACAGCGGAAAAGTAGTAAGCAAGAAACTATTTTCCTTTAATAATTTTGCTATGGTTATCAGTGAGAAATAGTTCAATAAAGGTTTGAAATTATGTTAACGTTTGTTTGCAAGTCGCTAAGTAATCTCGTTCTCACATACTGTATGAATACAGTCTCGTCGCATTATGTGGCAGTGTCCTGGAACTCCTATTATTAATGACGTTATATCCCCAGTACCATATGTAATATGTGGTTCTTACCATTACAGAATTGGTACATCACGGTAGGGAAGATGTGTACCAAATTTGATTGAATTCGGTAATTGGTATAGGAGGAAATATGTAACATTGTCGCGTAATGCAGCAGTTTTTATGGCATCTCACTGTCTATGACGTCATATCACATGAACTATGTGTTGTACGTGATCCTTAGACTTCCTCATGGATTGAAGCTTGTGTGTGCAAAATTTCATATAGATTGGAACAAAACTGTAGATGTGCATGCAATACTTACACACAAACTAACAAACATACGGACACTCTGCTTTGTATATAAAGATTGGCTGCATAAAACAATATATACACATAAACAATCTCAATACTAATTACTTTTATGTAATGCATACTGCTTTTTTACTAATTATAGTAGTTCGTATGAGTCGTAAACGATGTTTAAAGCTACTGGGATGTTAAAACTCACTATCTTCTGTGAGCCTACAACATAGCATTTTTGTAGTTTACTTGCAAAATATGATACGACATTTTTATTCGGCTTTTGAAGGGAATTGGTTTTACATTACTGAGGTACACTTGACAGCAAAAAAAGTGGATCACCCCTGAATTCCAAAGTGGAGGCCGCACCTGACGCTATGCAACCAACATAGCGTAGCTGCGTCACCGGTTGTCAAATCATTGCACAGTACAGTTATTACCTACGCACAGTAGGTACTAAGTGAGACGCCTATTTCTCCTTATGGCATTCAGACAAGGTACAAACCAATACTTTCGTACAACAAATATTAGAATACACGTCATTAGAGATGAGGCAGTAACACAAGTAAATTAAATGTCGTTGCAATAAGTGAAAAGTCAGATACGTTATCACACTTGTTTAATGACATTATATATTTTTGTTCGCGATCTCAATCTGAAGCACTTTTAAGCAAACAACAGTTGTGTGCCGGATTGAGATGCGTTTACAGGTCACGTACTTTTTCGTGGCGCCTCTCTGATCGGCAGAAGTCAGTTGAGTTCGGGTGTCCACAGAATGTTTATGCTCTCTACCAACCTTACTTCGTAACAGCATTGTACACTGTACACCTCGTCAATGTATTGTTGCTTTGTACTTGGTTTCTATTATTCTCTTCCACTTTGTTATTTGCTAAAATAAGTCCACATACCCTAACAAGGTGGTATGAAGAATGTTAATCCTGATTTTTATTCAATTACAACAATAAAAAGAGGCAGAAGCGTTGCTACACCCGCTTAATACACCATTGTAAAATATTAATATTTCGTAGATATACGTTCCAGTTTTCTATTACTCAGACATTAAAGTGATACTTAATTTCGAGTTCCATTTCTGACGCCTTAACCCCGTGCATGTAGTTTCTTTTAAGACCTGTAATCTATATGCCGTAAGCTGGCGGCACTGGGAGAAAGAGGCGGTACTTGACTAACAGCCAATGCGCTACAAGCTGAATGCAAGCTTCAGCTCCCAACATTTTCCTCTCATGGGCAACGTTTAAGTGCGTGATCTCTAGGCATAAATAGAAACTAAAGTTTTCATTAGTATCGGTTTCCAAGACCGATACCTGAACCTAGAAATAAATGATAATCTTATCCCACGATGATAGGAAAATTATACAATCCATCCCAGTGGTGCATAAATAATATTGTTTGGAGCGTTGTCAGGATGGATTTCGGAGCTGTGAAGGCTTGCGTGCGCCCTAGGAAAGGGTGGCTAAATGGCAAATAAAACATAGGATATAATTTAATATTTGATATCACCCTGGGGTCGGATGCAACGAATGAATGCCAGTCTAAGTGGATTAGAAAATGGAAAAGGTTACGGTAATGGTTCACACAGTTGGTGGGTGATGCCGAACAGCCGCTAGGCGGGAGCGGACGGCATGCGGCCGTTCGCCCCGCACAGACGCTGAGCCTCTGGAGTGCGTCTGTCCTGTACGAGACCGCAATCTGAAGAGAGCGAAGGAACTGATTCTCGCACCTCGGAGACCTCCAGCAGTAGCTCACGTGATCAAACGTGGGTGCCTGCTATTGGCTCCACGGTAGCATGGAAACGTCAGTAGTTACAGCACGGACGCCAGAAGGGTGGCGTGATTTTAGAATCAGCATTCAATACTTGTTCTGGCCGGCTCTGTCCTGCAAGGTGGACAGCCTTGGTCACGTTGTCAAGGCGTATGTCGCAGTGGAAGAACACTTGTAAAACTCAGGCGAAGTTTTGAAATAAAATTTTTGAATTTTTTCCTAAACTATTTTAGACTGGCTGGTCATTCTGTACATTCCCTCCCTCTTCCCTAGAAGTGGTGACTCACAAAATTTACATGGACGCCAGACACTCCTGGGAAGAACGGGTTGCCCGAAAGGGGACTTCGTAACTAAGGAAGGAATGTGTTACAATTCCAACACATTTCGTGTGTGGGTGAGGGGACTTACATGTAGTCACAATTGGTTTTCAGGTAAACAACAAAATTAGGAAATGCCATATCTCTTCAGAAACATGTCAAACCATGAATTGACTAACGTAAAAATTTAAACAATTTAACAGTAATATTATATTTAAAATTATAACTTGTTTCACATGTTACGTGTTATTACTAAATTCGGTGAAATCGAAGTACTGACACTGGCTGATCTTAATCAGCACGGGTCTTGCAATGGTTACAGTTCATCCTAGAAATGTGTAGATGTTTGTGTTGTTTGGCAAACATTAATCTCGTTATTAAACAGTTTAACAAATGTAAAAAAATCACACAAGGAATTATATAATTATAAAAGGGTTAATCCATCTGGGTAACATCCATATTGGATCACATTATTGCACAAAATTGAAATAAGTTTTCCTTCACGGAATCACGGTATAAAATACAGTAAAATAAGAGACTCAATGGAATCAGTTCAATAGAAACTGACAAATACACACCATTTTAAAATGCTTATACTCAGACAAAGGCTATGCTTTCCATAGACTAACAATGACTTAATAATTCAGTACAAATATAAAGTAGATTTCTAACTGCAATCCCAGAAAAGAACTAAAATCCATTGTAGAGCCATAAATAGAGGTAATATTGGTTATAACTTAATTAACTGATCAACTAAATTTAAGTAGCAACCTTTTCTAAAACCAGTAACATCACTCATTATATAAAATATTGTGGAAGTGACAAAATACACTATGCAATTGAAAATTAAATTTGTGGGATTAAAAGTTTTTCAACAAAGGGATAGAAGTAAGGAAGTAAAATTATGGAAATAAAACAGAGGTTTTATCTACCTTAGTTCTCAGAATAATACACACCGGTCTAAAAATATAAATTGGCACATAATACTTAATTATTCACATTGAAATATTGCAAGTTACTTAAAGAGGCAACAGTCCTTCCAAACTGATTATATAGGATCACTACACAATAATATTACCATTATATCAAAGTCGCATTTCGAAAGTGATTATTACGCAATCGACGTCAAGTGTTGCTAACACCAAACTCAATATGGGTGTCTTAACTTTGTATAAAACATAGCAAGAACTAAATTACTTGATACTCTGACAAGTACAGGAAAAAGTGTACTCTTAAAAATAGTTATAATAATTTCTTGGATAAAAATTAAGGTTTTTTTTTTTCAACATAGCTGCTTTTAATAAACGTCTATAATCATTAGGCAGAAGGGCTGATAGTGCTTATCACAAAATAAACGAATTCTTATAGAATTTCATATGGCGTATCACTTGTGAGCCTCAAAGGTATTATTTCTGAGTCACCAGTGTTGAGATAGTTCGGGCGTAAATGCAGCTTACGCGGCAGGGGAACTGTTTGTAAACAAATACAACGTCAAACTCGCACGTGGTGCGTAGCGCGGTAGGGGAGGTGATAATCAGAAAAGTATAATGGCTGCCTACGGAATGCAGGGAGAGAGGGTAGGCATGTCTCGGCTAAACACGGTCGGGAGGGGAGAGAGGAGAGGCACACGAGTTAGGCAGGTGGCGGGAGGAAGAGGGGAGTGTTCTCGAGCGGCTACAGCTGACTGCAACAGCCTTGAAGGAGGCCGGTGGTCTAACGTCAGGTGACGGCGTATTAGCACGCGCCTTAATAGAATTCTGGCGGAAATTCGCACAGGTGCACTAAAAATGAAACGGCAGCACAATAACATCGGCTACAAACAGTGGATAAAATAAATAACGTATCAGAGACTTGGAAATGAATTTCGTTCAAACGGATGGAAAGGCGGTTAACATCACTTTGACACGTAATGGACAATAGATCAGGCAATTAACAGTACACATTTTAAAATTACAATACGTCTCGAGGCTTCTATGCGTAGAATTTTAGCAGGTACAAGGTTCCAAAACGTTGGCCATTCGTTTTGAGAATCCGCCATCTGCATAAATATCGTAACATAGTAGCTCTAGAATGACGAAATTGTCGATACAGTCCGTACGTTTCGGTTGAACTGACACCAGTTAAAGCCAGTAAACAGGATGTGGGTTTAAATTTTATGAACAAATACTGGGGGAAACAAGGCGGGTCGGTTGATTTTAAGAATTAAAAAGCGCGCAATTAATTTTTAATCCTTATAATCTCTAGCTTCAAATTTGAATTGATAGGCACTAAAAAGTCTCGAAGAAAAGAGATCACAGGAAAGGCAAACCATAACTGAATCACTGTAACAATTGGAAATATCGATGGTAAATAATGGTCCGTTGACAATGGAAGCAAACAGCATAAACTCGGTGCAGAAGTCTGCACATTGTGAATTTGGTAACAAAACGAGATACTTCACCATGGCGTATAAAAGGTATAAATCGTTAATGGTAGCAAAATGTTAACTCTTCCTCACTTAATGACAGTATACTTAAAATTCTCAAGGATAATTAAGATACTCTAAAAATATAAGTTTGAACTAGACAGTATTACGTCTGGAAAACCTTACACACAAATAAATCTTACGGAACTCTATATTATGAGTGACTGGAGCACATTTTAATTGATACTTCATGGTTAATAATGTGGTCCTTTAAAAGAAAACATGATCTACTAACGTCTGGGTTACTCATCATTGAAAAATAGCACTGGATCTCGCTACACGGAATAAGGACAATATATCATTACTATTAACACATCATAGCATATTAGAAGTACCTCTTTTGAAGTACTGGAATACAAATTATTTACACATCAACTTAGGCTGTCTCTGACCGTAACAACCGGAAATAATTTATCATAATCCTCACGTGCGTTGTGTTCCACGTGCATTTATTGCCAAGGAAGTGACATAGGAAGCATAATGGACCTTGTTATGGAAGTTTCGGAATCTGACAAAGAAAAGGCGTGTATGACATAAATCAGGAGGAGAAGCAGAATTGCAGCAATAGACATAAGGTCAAAGTGGTTTTTATTGGTCTTCTCGCTATGTGAAACAGTTTTCTTCTTTATACTTCTCTTACGAATTTTTCGCTCACAGGCGGTACTCTTGACTCACCATGTGGCAACTACCTATAGGCTCCATTACATCGGCTAAAACATTACTCAACTTTAGTTGCCCTCTGGAGGGTAACAGCTTGAAAGGCTTTCTCTTGCACGTCACTTAGGGTGCAGTAGGGATTGGGGTATCTCTCAAAGGCTATCTTAACACATCTCAACCAGACTTCTCTCCGGTAAAATATTTTCGAATCAACAAGATTCACATTTCGTGCCCTGAAGCACACTGTCGTCACATGCTTTGGTAACCAGCTTGCGGAAACTACCACTTTTACGGAAGGAAAAGCCCATACAGAAAGAAATACGTGGGAGGGAAAGAGAAACATACAGAGAGTAGAGGAGGGAGGAGCGAATGTTTAAATCTTGTATTTACAGTGTAGTGGATCAACACAGCGTTCTAACGGTTCCAACAGTTTCAGACGCTAGTCGTGTGTACGACTATTTGTGCGGTTGCGGACTTCAGTCTAAGCTCGTTAGCAAATCTGGTAGAATCAACCACGATTGAAAACTTTTTGTTTGTGTTTTTTTCTTTTAAGACCTCAACGCTGGTATTGCGTCGGTGTTTGATCTTAAAACAAAAGCACACATCCTTCAAGATTGAGAATTTCACACTTCTCCCTTGTACCAACGATTTTTCAATTTCTGCCAGACGCGGCTTGGAGGGGGAATGCCTTGCTTCAACCCATCACGACTGTGGGTGACGGAAATTTTACTTTCATTTACGGCACGGAAAATATTGATAGGAAAGATCAAGGAAAGAGAGATCGCGACACTGAAACTAAATGGAACCAATATCAGGAGCATCTCGGACAATGTGGACGCCAGGCCACATATTACTAGTATTAGTGAAAAACTTTGTCAATGATCACATAACTGAGTGAGTAGACATGCTACAAATTAATTAAAAAATGAATCTTCCATACTTCCGGCAATGGTCAAACTCAGGAAATATTATGAAAAGAGTATTACTCTCTACTATAACTGTAAAATGGGCAGGAAAAAACCAACACTAGCTAATCCAGTCCCTCGCGAAAAGAAAAAAACAATATGACTTACTCAGCCTAGGGAAACTTAATATTATAATTATTTTATTACTTCGAGACACCTCGGAACAGCAGGAAATAAATAATACAGTATCAGTCTACTTATCCGTCGGGACGTGGTGTGGCACGGTGAAATACGACGGCGGTACGTAGCAGGCGGGGGCGGCAGGTTGGCGGCGGGCGATGTGAGGTCGCACGGAGCGAGCGTGGCTTCGACGTGGGCGGCGAGGGCGGCATAGCAGCAAGTGGGCCTCACTGCTACGGCTTGCACAGTGGTTTGGACCCGGTAAAGAGCTATCTTCGTCTGCTTGGCAGGTCCGGCAGCAGACGTGGGGCGGCGCCTCATTTGCACAGCACTTACGGACGAGCGGTGTCGGTAGGCGACGTATGTGGGCGGCGGCAGCGGCAGGTGGGCCGCGCCAACCGGGTACGGCACTTACATGCCTTCAGAGGGCCGAAACAGTAGAACAAAAGTGCAGGTGAGCTGCGCAAGTGGAGTAGTGCACGGGGAAGTCGGCGGTCATCTGCGGCAGGTGGCGCGTCACGCACATAGCGCACACGTGCGCTGCGGCAGGCAGCCGTGCGGCGTTGGACTTCGCACGGAATGTGCACAATGCAGCGGCGGCTAGGATGTCACGGCAACTGTGCCGTGTCTCGGCGGGATAGCGGCTATCGACCAGCCACACAACAAATGTGAACCAAATTTTGCGGCCACCTTAAGGGCCGAAAGGTGGGTTTATCGAACCCACTTCTGACACCAAATTGTACAGCACTTGATCCTTATCCCACGGATGATAGGAAAATTATACAACCCATCACAGTGGTGCATAAATAATATTGGTTGGAGCGTTGTCAGAATGGATTTCGAAGCAGTGAAGGCTTGCGGGCGCCCTAGCAAATGGCAAATAAAAGATGGGATACAAGTTAATATTTGATATTTTCTAAAATACGGGATACTTGGCGGGACTCGCCCTGGGGTCGGATGCAACGAATGAATGCCAGTCTAAGTTAGTGGATTAGAAAATGGAAAAGGTTACGGTAATGGTTCACACAGTTGGTGGGTGATGCCGAACAGCCGCTAGGCGGGAGCGGACGGCATGCGGCCGTTCGCCCCGCACAGACGCTGAGCCTCTGGAGTGCGTCTGTCCTGTACGAGACCGCAATCTGAAGAGAGCGAAGGAACTGATTCTCGCACCTCGGAGACCTCCAGCAGTAGCACACGTGATCAAACGTGGGTGTCTGCTATTGGCTCCACGGTAGCATGGAGACGTCAGTAGTTACAGCACGGACGCCAGAAGGGTGGCGTGATTTTAGAATCAGCATTCAATACTTAATCTGGCCGGCTCTGTCCTGCAAGGTGGACAGCCTTGGTCACGTTGTCAAGGCGTATGTCGCAGTGGAAGAACACTTGTAAAACTCAGGCGAAGTTTTGAAATAAAATTTTTGAATTTTTTCCTAAACTATTTTAGACTGGCTGGTCATCCTGTACAATCTTAGCACTGCACCAGGAATTTCATAAAGTTCATATTGTTGCGGAGAGGTAACCGCTGAAGATATGAAACATAGTGCAATTCACAGACGTCATACATCATAAAGTTGTGGAATAGAATGCAGTATAATGATGATTTGTTAACTAAGCACAATCAGATTTCAGATATTAAATATGTTTTTTTTTAATGTTTGTATAGATTATGGGACTTAACTACGGGGTCATCAGTCCCTAACCTTACAAACTACTTATGAACTAGCTAATCCTAAGGACGTGCAGACCGTGACTTGAGCGCCTCAGTCCCCTCGGCCACCGCGGCCGGCTTTAAATAAGTTAACTAATAGCATTATACTAGTAACTGAGACGACGATACAATTAATTTTTTCCGGCAGGGATTCTAACCCGGAACCATTTGCTATTGTATGATAGGGAGGAATACTGCTAATATATTTATTGTTTCTTTCGGGAACTCCAACACCGCACATACCGTCACTCTTGACCTTACACGATAGGCGTCAACTATCACATTGTCGTTCACTACTAGTTAGGATCAAACCGTTCGTAGAGACGTGGAGGTGTTTGGTATTTTACGAAAACTTTGTTTAACTTAGTAGCACATGGACATGTGCAATGTCGATTTGAAACAAGGCAGAGGACTGCGTTCTTTACTTGGCGTTACTGGAGGTGCAGAAGGTATTTTTGTGACCGTTAAAACGCTATGATCAAATCTATTGGTTTCTGTTGAAGCATACCTTGTCTTTTAATTTATGGTTTCGAAACTGACTACCAGTCCTCTCAATGAGACCGTGTTCTTTCATTTCCCTTGCCTGTAATCCATTCTTCGTTTAGTAAAATACAGAGCACTGGTGTTTCGATTGACCACCTCTGGTTTTATTCCAACTGTTACAAATGCTAAACATTTCGCCGTTTTAGATTTTGTTTTCCAGTACGTAAACGACGCTCCTCGCAACCTTTGAGATTTGTAATATTCCATTTATTATGGTAAGAGCTATGCTACACACTTAAGCACCGCGCAGAGTAGCTGCGGGGTCTGAGGCATCATGTCGTGGATCGGGCTGCTGCTCGCGTTGGTGGTTCGCGTCCTCCCTCGGGCATGGGTGTGTGCGTTGTCCTTAGATTGAGATAGTTTAAGTAGTGACTAAACTTAGGGACTGGTAACCTTAGCAGTTAAGTCCTATTAGATTTCATACACATTTTTTCTACAAACTTGAGCAAAATGAGAGCATAGTTAAATAAGCATATAGATCATGTCATACAAAATCACAAAGGAGCATGCTGAAACGTTTAATACTGGCATACGCATTGTTACATAATTCTAAATATCGTATAATTTTTTTTTGTTGTAGTCCTAATGGACCAAACAGCTGAGGTCATTAGTCCCTACCTAGCCTTACATGCTACTTTAATTAAATTACGCTAAGGACGACACACACACACACACACACACACACACACACACACACAACCACCCATGCCCGAGGAAGGAGTCGAACCTCTGGCGGGAGCGGCCGCAACTCCGCGACAAGATGCCTCAGACAGCGCGGCTAAGAAATTACTGTTACGTAGACAGATACCGACGAACTATTTTACTTCTCGTACTCCATTTTGACAAAAACATTATACTACCACATATGAAAATCGGCAGTTGGCCGGGATGCCGGAATGCTGGGGTAACAGTTCTCAAAAATCGCAGACATCCACCTCTCCACCTCAAAATACGAAACCCCTCCAGGTCTCTATGAACGGCGCGATCCTAATTACTAGTAAACGAGATTGGGAGAGTTGTTACCTAGTCGTCTGAGGTCAACGCTGACGATAGGCCCGGGGTTAGTGTCCCAGGCAGGACAACGTTATTTATTGCGCTACAACAAAATTTTGTAAATCGATCGCACTCAAATGCTTAGTATTAGTCCGTTGCTTACAAACTACTTAAACTAATGTAGACTAACCAAAGGATGTGCTGGAGACTATTCATGTTTGCTTCGCTCTTTGTGCAAAGTCACTATAGGCCAACATTTTCAATAACTTAAAACCAATGTTAGGAGGTTCGTTCATCCGGCAATTTCTTGAGGTGCTGTTGCTGACTGTTTCCAAGGCAATAAAAATTTCGTCTTCATATACAGGATTACGATTATCAAACTATATTAAACAAAACGTAAATTAGTTACAAACTTCGAGGTAAACGTCGCTACAAATATTGACATACACGTTACATATGCCTAACCTACGTGGCAAACAACAAAATTCTGCATAGGCCGTTGAAGTGTTACAATAACCATGCTGCCAATGACTTGCTGAGTCGGTGTTTACAGCTCAACAATGTTGTCAGAGTTTTTGCTGTGCACCTAGTCTTTAAAACAGCCCCACTAACAGGAAAGGCACGTGTTAATGTCGGGAGAATAAGGCGCCCAATCGGAGCCCATGCTAGTGGCCTGTGGGTACCCCACAGCTAGTATTCGGTCCCCAAAGAACTCCTCCATAATATCAAAGATTTCTGTAACGATGGGTTCGAGATCAGCCGTGCATGAACATTCCTTTCAAATCAGGATCACTTTGTATAATGGAGATGAAATCATCTTCTAACACATTCAAGTACCGTTCGGTAGTCCGTACAACGGAGGAATAAATTATTCCGTGAATGGATATTCAACACCTAACAGTCACCCGTTGAGTGTAAAGAGACTTTCTTGTCAAGAGATGTGGAGTATCCGTCCACCAAATGTGCCAATTTTCCTTGTTCAAAAACCCGTCCAAATAAAAGTGGGCTTTCAAAATCAATTCACTTTAAGGTCGGATACCAGTACCCACTATAACCAGCATCCATCTTTGTACTTTGAGCATCCTGTCACAAACCGAAGTTACGACGATTTTATTTCATATAGTACAATAATGTTTGTCACCTTATGTATAAAAAATCATGTGCATATGTATGTATGTTCCCCAAGACGGCTCGCCGGCTGCAGTGGCCGAGCGGCCTGCGGCGTGCCAGTCACAGTCTACACGGCCGCTACGGTCGGGGTTTGAAAGCCATCTCGGGAATGGATGTTTGTGTCGTCTTTCGTATAAGGTAGTTTATAAGTAATTTGAAAGTTTAGGGACTGATGACCCCGCAGTTAAGTCCCTTAAGCTTAGCAAACATTAAAGAATAAGACGGCTCCAACAATTTTCCTGAAATGTTCGGGAGATATTTAGATTAGCCTAGCGGGTGACCCTTTGACGTTTGGTAGCGATCGGACCATGATATTTATTATCTTATATGTAATAGTTTATGCCTATAATTGGGAACAACGGTAGCCTCAGTAGCGGAGGATGAGCCAACAGTTATTCTTCTTGGAGCGTTAGCATCGCTTCCGTGGATATTCATGGTGAATATTTGCTGTGAAAAGATTTATTTAATACGACAGAACCCAATAATGATGTAGCATCTCATATGTACTCTCTCAACTGAAGTAGCGGTAACTGTCCACTCCATTTTTTACTACTCTACTCATCGTGTTGTGACGCTTTGCTAAACAAACACCTTTAACTATAGAATTTTGAGGATACTAGGAAGCACTTGGTATAAGAAAAGATGGAGTGACTTCTGACAATTTTATTGAAGGACCAAATCATAGCTACATAAGTATCTTAAAAAACAACAGTTCATTAGACCAAATATGAAATGAGTACATCCGTTAAATGGTACTATACATAGATGGTGAATCACTAACACTTGCATCGCAAATATTGCGGAAACGGAAAGTGGGATTGATGTGAGGTTTTCACAGAATGCATTGGTTGTCAGAGGCTCGTATTTTTAATCAACAAACAAATTGCAACATTACTTATAAAGTGCATTTTTATGCAAACATACAGTTTTTAATTGGAGCAATGGTTGTTTTTATCATGTACTGGAATTTTTGACACCAGCTCTGTACAAAGAATTTTGAATGACATTTTTATCAATTTTATTTTGGCAGATACAACCGTTTAAAGTTTCTGGGGCGGAGGCTACGATGGCGTAGCTGAGTGGGCGAATGGTTTGCCCCTGGGGCACGACCAACTGTTTCATGACCACCTGCCAGTTAGCTACGCTGTCGTAGCCTCTGGCCCCAATACTTTGAATGGTTGTAGCAGCCAAACTAAACGTGAGAAAAATGTCATTCAAAATTCTTTGTACACAGCTGGTGTCGAAACTTCCATTGCCATATAGAAACAACCATTGTTCCATTTTTCATAAAAACTATATTTTCTAGGTATTTTTACCATGTGTTTATTGGTTAACAATACGAGTCCTTGACTACCAGTCCATTATGTGAAAACCGCACATCAATCGCACTTTCTGTTTCCGCAATATTTACGGTGCAAGTGTAAGGTAATTCACCCTGTATATATACACATGAATTTTTCAGGTGCTGCATGAACGCTGACAGAACATGGGATCGTACATCCCCAAGCAACAAATATTAGTTTGTCACGTAACACTTTGCAAACGCAAGTTAATTACACCTTGTATCGAACAGATCACAATACGTCGTACCAAATAGTGTTACCGTTTTTAAGAATGGAAACATGGCCACAGTCCCACACCACGTATTTCGTAGCTCACTGAACTTCTGCACTTGAGACGTAAATTAAAAGGCCACTCATAACGCTTACTACTAACATAAGACTAGACACAGCACTTATATAATATAGTAAATTAATTCGACTAACACTACTTCCACCTTTTATGTAACATCAATTACGTTCACAGGATATCGAACACTTTTAAGACAGCTTATCTTTTTAAAGCACTGATGTTTTAACGTACGGGTACCGTATAACTGACAGCGTCCACCAGTGTCAGCGTATTCAACTTAAACAATTCGCTCAGACTGCAGTTGTAGAACGATCTCCATCCAGGACATAGGCTGTTAATTTACCATACTCTCCATACGCAGACGTATCTCATCATGCCCTGTAATCCGACCAGGCATCAAAACGAAATGATAGATCGTCAGGACACATACACACATCACTCCGCGCACTCCGGACACCGACGTCCAAAAGCATCTGTCCGCCCGGTGGCGCCACCACCGCGCAAGTCAGAAGTCATACAAAGATAGCCACAAAGATGGAAATGTGCGTTGCCGGCACCAAGGAGGTTGAAATAAGGGGAGACGGTGCTAGTATAAAAAGCCTTACTGTCAATTGAAACGAGTCTGCCATCTTACGGAGCCAAGGAAATATGTATTCAGATTGAAGCTTTGTATGCTTCTTGCTTTGTTAACTCAAATATACTGGGTAATCAAAAATTCAGTATAAATTTGAAAGCTTAATAAATCACGGAACAATTTAGACAGAGAGGTAAAAATTGACACACATGCTTGGAATAACAAGGGGTTTAAATAGAACGAAAAGAGAAGTTCAATAAATGTCTTACAGATGGCGCTTCATCTGATCAGAAAAGCAATAATTAGCATAACAAGTTAAGAAAAAGCAAAGGCGATGTCCTTTACAGGAAATGCTCAATATGTTCACTATCATTCCACAACAATAGCTGTAGTCGAGGAATAATGTTGTGAATAGCACTGTAAAGAACGTCCGGAGTTATGGTGAGGCATTGGCGTCGGATGTTGTCTTTCAGTATCCCGAGAGATGTCGGTCGATCACGATAAACTTGCGACATCAGGTAACCCCAAGCCAACAATCGCACGGACTGACGTCTGGGGACCGTGGAGGCCAAGCATGACGAAAGTGGCGGCTGAGCAAACGATCACCACCAAACAACGCGCGCAAGAGATATTTCACGCGTCTAACAATATGGGGTGGAACGCCATCCTTCATAAGAATCGTAGGTTCCACCTGGTGTTTATCATCCAGGCTGGGGATGCGATTCTGTGACATATCGGCATACCTCTCACTCGTCACGGTAGCAGTCACTGACTTTTTGCTGTCCAGCGCCATCTGTCGGACCTTTTTTTTTTTTTTTTTTTTGTTCTAATAAAACCCCATGTCATTCCAAGCATGTGCGTAAATTTTTACCTCTCTATCGACATTATTTCGTGATTTAAGTTTTCAAATTTGCCGCGGTGGAGTAGCCGAGCGGTCTAAAGCACCTCGCTACGGAGCGCGCGGTTGCTCGCCGTGGAGGTTCGAGTCCTCCCTGGGGCATGGGTCCGTAGGTTAGTTTACCTAGGTTTAAGTAGTTTGTAAGCTACGGACTGATGACCAAACAGTTTGGTCCGATAGATTTACAGACATTTGAGACATTTGATTTTTCAAATTTATACTGAGTTTTTGATCACCCGGTATGTAAACGACTGTCATATCTGAGTACATATTCGATATGAAATAATTATGTGCACAATTACAGACCAACCATATACCTGAACTGTGATTTATTAATGCAAAATCACCCAGTATATAAACGACTGTCATTTCTGAGTACATATTCGATATGAAAAAATTATGTGTACAATTACAGGCCAACCAGATAGCTGAACTGTGATTTATTAATGCAAAATCTCATTCGATAAGTATGACTTACATATGGCGATAATACCCAAATCCTTTACAAGAACTAAAATTGAGAGTTATAATAATTCATAGGAAATGCAGAACAAGATTCTTCCAATAATGACAAAACCAAGCTGTATCATTTTGTTAGTTTAGTTACGAGGAGACGATTTTTATGTTGTATACATACGAAACTTATTTCTGTAGGTTCCACATCGTTAAATATTCATACTGAACTTGTGTACCACGAGGTCTTCGAAATTTCAAGGCAACCCACATCTCGTAAAAAATGAAAATTAGAAGTCACTGAGGGAAAATACCGAAAAGAATAGCAAGTATAATTTATCAACAAAACTTTTAGGTGTAAAATAGCAGATGACTTTCTTGTTTTGCTTGAACATACATAGGTAATGTACATAAAGTACCACTTTCAACTCGGAAAACAACGATTACACATTTGTAAGCACAAATTATTGGCTCCGCAATTCGGCGACGGTGGATTCACTTCTGTGGCGTTAAGGGTAACTCCTCCTATTCTAACCTCCTTGGCCGGCACAGTGTGCTGACATCTGTATGCATATTGATGATTAAAACTCATCTACGCTATTATGGATTTACTGACGTACGTAATGGTGGCCAAGTGGCAGTAACGGCTCTTGCAACCGAGTGAAGCGGGCTTGAGGTATAATCCCCGTCTGAAGCGCGAGCGCAGTCGATTTGTATACCTGCTCCGTTCTCCACTAGCGCGACGCCGTAGGGTAGCACCAACGTGACCAACCAGTACAGGAAGTCAACATCGAAACTCGTGTTCCGGAACGACTTTGCTAGGAAGTCAAAGTAATTAATACCGCCGCGCGGGAGTAGCCCATCGATCTAGAGGGCCATGTTACGGATCGCGCGGCCTCCCGCGTCGGAGGCTCGAATCCTCCATCGGGCGTGGCTGTGTGGTCCTTAGGTTAGTTTAAGTTAGTTTAAGTAGTTTGTAAGACTAGGGCCTGATGAGGAACGTAGTTTTGTCCTATAGGATTACAAACAAGTAAACATTTTAATACTTGAATTTAATTAAATATCATGGTTATCAGTCCCTAGGTTACAAACTACTTAAAGTAACGACAACACACACACACACACATACGTATACCCGAGGAAGGACTCGAACCCACAACGGGGAGCAAGCGCCCACTCCCCAGCGTGGCGGTTTAGAGCGCTCGGCCGTACCACCACATGTCTTTTCCAGACCAAGAGCTCTTGAAGTCGAGTGGCTTTTGAGGGAAAAGGCCAAGATCTCGACCGCTGATATTGTCAACAATGTTTAAATGTTTGTAAATCCAAGGGACTTGACTACTCTGGTCATCAGTCCTTAGGTTTACATTCACCTAACTTATGCTAAAGACAACAAGTAAAGTACACCCCTGCCCGAGGGATGACTAGAATCCCCGACGGCGAGCAGCGACGCGCTCCGCGGCTAGGCTCCTCCGAACTCTAGGCCACTCCATCGCGGTTTTGATATTGTCGACATCCACATTTCGATCTTACGTAATGCGGTCTATGTAAAACTTATGAAAGACGCCACATATGACGGTACTTCGTGAAATGAATCCGAGACTTGCCGTCTTAATGGAATATTGACGAGGTTTGACGACATTGGATTGAGGATGCGGTCCATACGAATATTCGAACGGAGTACGTCAAGTGCATATTATATTTCGCCGGTATGTAGCTTTACACCTAGTGATAGAAGGCTGCGAACTCGTAGTCCTATACGACAACCAACATAGAGAAAAATGTTCTGGTTGCTATGCGGAAGGTCACCTACGTTCCGATTGTCTCCAGCGCAGCGTCACGCAAATGCCGCCGAATGTAACCCACACCGAATCCTTCTGGTGACTTATGAGGCGGCACTTCCCGAAGTCTCCGTCTGTGCAGTCACAATCGACCAACTTTACAGGATCAGAACGCCACTCTGTGACCAGCAAACAGGTAGATCAGTCAGCCTTGCCAGCGACTCAGATCGCTACGTCATCGATGCTACCGAACACAAAAGACCCCGCCAACAGCGGAATGGCAACAAATCATTTATTGTGCCCACCGAACCATTCCTAGCAGCGAGATATGTGTCAGTGCCAACTTGCGACACGGAAAGACATGTACGAAAGCAGCGCTCATCCAAACGCCTTAAGCGCCGTTTTAGGGACGTACAGAATGAAGACCTCCCACTCGATGGAGGGAGAAGAACTGCCAGACATTGCAGGAGATCAATGATGAGGCTGACGCCATTGCCAATGCGGGAAGAACACTCATCAACAGGAAGGATACAGTGGAGGCTGTGTAGATGCGCTATGCATCCTTATCACGTTGGAGGGAGCAAATATGTGAGCACGATTCGACGTTATGGTCCTCTGAGGCCCCAGCGGACCATCCAGTTCGATCAGCCGAAGAAAATTGTGGTCGGGGTGAAGTGATGTCACTTAGGACAAATGTCCCTAGCCTCTATCACCACGGATAATGGTGTCCAACAACCACTCAGTATGGACATTACAACCATTACATCCCCAGGTTTGATAAAACTCTCAACAGAAATATAACAGCTGCATCGTGGACTTCACATTCCTGCAACAAATAAGATCGTAACCATTACCGGATTTTTAAGATAACCTACGTGACACATAGGGATGCTGGCGTGGCGATATTAGTGCGTGACGGTACTGACATCACCGTTATCACGTACCATCCCTCCGTTCGAGGAATAGCGGTGACGGCACTCATAATCCGATTCATCAATGTTGGCAAGCGCGACCGTAATCTATGGAGATCGCACCACATTTCTTAAAACGGTACGAACACGCTGTCTTCACGGACGATTTAAATTGCGTCCTTAAACGCAGATATCAAATCATGAACTATACCCCCTACTCCGAATTGGGTAAGGTGATCAAGATGTTCAATTGTGCGGTACATGGGAAAAGGTACATAGGGATAGACTTGGACATACTTTTCTAATCAGTCTTTCGGCGAGCCGACTGGTTCATATATGCGTGTGATAAGGTGTTACACAAACGGTGGGGGACACCAAACGATGGGCTCAGGCACACTCGGACCACAGCGTCTATATCTACAGGGTACTTCATCATCCCCAAGACGCCAGGTGTAGTAAACGATTGTGGAAACTGCAGACCCAGACTGCCAATCGTGGGTTGCCGAAAGTGAACCAGCTGTGAACGCTTTTTTCGATATCCCACGACATTGGATTCCTGGCTTTTCTGCGGTAAACCGGCAATCCGCAGGACACTGATACAATTTGGCAGGGAGATGGAGGTGTGGCACTAAAAGACTTTGCATTTCTACTTCGCGACGCTCATGGATCTTGACGCCTTTCCTCCATCACTAGAACGAAATCCTTCAAAGCTTAACGCTGACAGAGCCATCGGCTCATCACAAGCCTTGTGATGCAAAAATGTCACACCTGAACAACCTAAGCGAACTCAGTACATTTTCGCCATCCATATGGCCGAACCTCTGCATCAGTCATTTATGACCTTTCTTTTCTACTGACTATCCGCAACATACTTAGCAGACTGTATCTGCATGTATAACTGGATACTCCTACAAATTTAGATTATTGTACGTTTGTGACTATTACACCGCCATCTATTACAAAGCGACAAAAGTGATCCAAATAACACATTCATATTTACTTATCTACTACAAGTATATAAAATAAAAATGGGGATACCTATTTTAAAAAATTCAACTGATATCAGTTTGACCTATGGCAGCGCCATCTAGCGGGCAAAATATAGCGCCATCTGTTTTCCCCTTTCAAGCTAGAAAAGTTTTGTTGTTTGTAGTTTTTTCGTTTGATGCTTATTTAGTGAGATATTTGGCGCGGTCATTATCAATGGACCATCCTGTATAATTAAAGTTTTGTTTTCAGTTTCGATTGCAACTAGGGGTTATAAACATACAACAGGGACATATGCAAAAATGTGACAGGACCGGGATTCCAACTCTGGAGCTCTTGTGTGTTATGCGTAGTGAGCAGGAGGTCCTGGTTCCAATCCCGATCGCAGCAGACAATTTCTTCTCTCCAGTTTGTATGTCTACAACTTCTGCTTACAATCGACACCGAAAAATCCCATTTAAATTATACTTTTATTCCCAGCGGGGGTCATACTCGAGCAGAAGTACAAATATCAGCTCTGCCATTTCACCATCCTATCGTACCTAGTATATTCGATATTACCGCCATATGTATGTGCTTATAGCTACTCATGGCATTATTTACCTCATTTTGTACTACAAATTTCTCAGGAGAAATAACGACATTAATAATTGATGGATCGAAGACGTAGTGTTTGCTGTTGACTGAGCGCTACTTACCGGATTTTCGAGACGTGGGCGAACATAAACTATTGGGGAAGTCACTGGTTGTGTATATAACGATCATTTATGTCGATCCAAACTCGAAGCTATATCTTTTTATTTCACTTTTTCCAAAGAGAGCTACTTTGAAAATAGAACATCATTTGAGTACGTCTGCATTTATTTGGCTGATCATATTTTTTTTTTTTTTTTTTTTTTTGCTTCCAGCACTGGAAGGCTTGTAAAGGAGGAAGTGCGTTTATTTAATATGATTTTCAGTGAACTCAGCACTACGACAGACAAATGTGACAGTGAAGAGATGCAATTATTTTTTGTTTTGTTTGTTACGATCCTAGAGAAGTTTTCAGAAAAAAAAACCCGGACAGTAGCAAAGGAAAGTCGGAAACTCGAACAAAATACGAATATTTTAAGTTTTTATCATGGCTGATGATATGAGCGACATACTGGGTCCGACATTTCAAATTTTATCGAGGTGTTACGCTCATAGACGAACCAGTTGATTTAATCACCTTTTTACCAATCACTGCTAAACGTAGACATGTGTGTACGTTTCGAAAGAGACGTTTTCACCCTGTGAATGCAAATGTATGGTGCATGCCGCAGGGTAACTTCCAGTAGAATATGATCCCGTTTCGTCAATCATCATGAGAATTGACAGGTATACGTAATTTTATAGATAGCTTAGAGGAGGACATGAAGAGGAGGTGTAAAGAGGCTGGTGCAAGAGAAGGTGGAGGAAGGAGGAAGGAAAAGGTGAACATAGAGAGAGAGAGAGAGAGAGAGAGAGAGAGAGAAAGAGAGAGAGGGTGTGTGTGAGAGAGGAACTAATAAATGATTTAAAATAGGAAAATGCTACTTTACAGGAGGCCACATATAAAAAGCTTGTATGACGCCGTCTTTACTATTGCTCCCCTCCAGATCAGACTGAAGGAAGATATAGAAGCAATTGAGAGGCGGGTGACTAGGTTTGTTACTGGTAGGTTCAATCAGTGTGCGAAAACTGAAATGGGGGTCGCTGGAGGGAGAAAGGTTTTCTTTTCGAGAAACAGTTTAATAAATTTAGAGGGCCAAAATTTGAAACGGAGGGCACTGATTCTACTGATGCAATACTACGAGGGTTGGAACTTAAATAGTGTCGCTGATAGCACACGTTGTTGAGATACCTACGAGAAAGTGGACTCGTACGTCCCACGTCCACCGGCGTGCGCTCAATCGAGGGAATCACAGCCAATTGTGAGCGAGCGTCTAACGTAGCGGTGTAATTATGTTTTTCAAACAGGAACAACGGATTTGGATAAAGACTAAATGTGCCAGGGGTGGTACAGCACGACAGTCCCATCAAGGTCTTCAAGAGGCATGAGGGGTTTCTACATTCCCGTACAGAACAGTGGCACGTTGGACAAAAGACTTCAGCGATGGTCGGCAAACTGTGGCAGACATGCATAAGGCAGATCATCCTAGCATCTCTGAAGAAGAAGTTCATACCTTCGCGGCGTTAGTGGGCAGTGATCTATGCAATCCACCCATCATTTTTCACGACAATGCGCGGGCGCTAACAGAGCAAGCTGTGACTGCTCCGTTCGGTCGATAAGGCTGGGAAGTACTGTACCATCCACTATACTCCCCCGACTTTAGTCCCTGTGACATTAAATTGATTCCGAGAATGAAGGAACCACTTACTGGCATTCGCTTCATAGCTGTTACACGCTGTAGACCGGTCCATTCGCATCATCAACAGAACAGGCTCTGCTGTATACTGCGTCTTCCATATCGCTGGCATCGGGTTCAACACAATTCTGGTGAAGGACTTTGAAGGACAGTAACAGGTGCAAACATATAACACTTTCTTATCGTTTGTAAATGAATAGTTACCACAATTTAAATTTCAACCCTCATACATTTCGCGTAAACATCAGAAAGATAAGATCAGAAAGATAATTGTTCGCACAGATGCATCGAACATTCTTTTTCTCTCTTTCTATATGGGAGTTGGACAGAAATGCAGGGAAGTAGTAGTGTTCACACTTTTGGGTAGATGGTAAAGTATACATGTATTGTTTCAAAAAATCAAATGTTCAAATGTTTGTATAGCTTATGGGACTTAACTACAGGATCATGAGTCCCTAAACTTACAAACTAGTTATGAACAAACTAAGACTAATGACGACACAAATATTCATCCCCTCGGCCACCGTGGCCGGCTATGTATTGTTTATAGTAGAAGGAATGGAGAAGGAGATGATCAGAAAAAGCGATTGGTGAAGTGGGAGAAGGTGAAGGTAGACATAAGGAGAACGGGGGAGGAATTGAACAGATGATTTATTAGGAGATTGTAGGATAAGAAATGTACCGATTATGGGTTGAAAGTGATGGAGAAGGATAGGGGGAAGAAGGAGGAGCCGGCCGCGGTGGCCGAGGGGACTGAGGCGCTCCAGTCACGGTCTGCACGGCCACTACGGTCGGGGGTTCGAATGCACCCCGTCCTTAGTCTTAGCTAGTTCATAAGTAGTTTGTAAGCTTAGGGACTGATGACCCCGTAGTTAAGTCCCATAAGTGCTACAAACATTTGAACATTTGATTTGGAAGAAGGAGGAGAAAGGGGCAAACCGGTCAAATTGGTTAGAAGAAGACAGGGGAGGAGGAGATTAGGGTGTAATTACAGTTCCCATACGTAATAAAAAATGTGAAGCATTGCAGCGAAAGCTAGTTGTAATATGTAAGAGATAATAAGGTGGTAGACATAAGTGGAACATGAGGTGCGAGATATTGCTGAAATTTTGGCCCTTTATTCGTGATTCCTGTAGCAGGTCCTACGTGCCAGTTGCCAATCGGATTAACCTGTTTCACCACTTGGATTCTATCTGGCTGCGAAACAGATGTTCTTGTGACTCTATTGCGGGGACGAATTACATCTACAAGTGCAGCAGATTAACAGTGAAACCGAATCGACGGATGCCGGTGGTACGGTAAGATCATTACGGCGATCGGTGCACTAATGCGGCGGTGAGCGGCCGTGCCACTAAGGGAGGAAGGAGCAGGCCGCAACTGGTTTAGCGCGACATTGCGGTGCCGCCGTATCGGACGCCTGGAGCGGACGTCTGTGCTGCACCAGAAACAAAAACCGAATTAACAGCGGCGTCGGTCGGCTGCGGACTGCACAGTGGCTGCTGGTATTAATGCCCACGACGCGGTGGACGCGCGACAAGGCACCTAATGAACGCGGCGCGCGATATATGGCGACAAGGACACGCCCGCCCCGGCTAATCACAGGGGCCCGGCGGGCGCAGTAGCCGGCGAGCGCACAGTAGCGCCGCGCGGCCCAAACTCGATTATGCGACTGGTAATGGGCGGTAATGGAGTTAGCCGCTCTCGACAGCGACTTAACTCTCGTTCTGGCCGCTCCCTCTGCAGCCCCGCCCGGACTGTAGGCGCCGCTTAATGGCCGCGCGCTGTTGCCGCCCTCGCCCTAGTAACGGATCTCGCAGGTACTTCGCCACCTTACTGTTACCCTACCCGCTTTTTGTAGTTCCGGTGTCAAACTGTTGTTACGAGGGCTGTAACAACTTTTTAAATGTTGTCAAAAACCATGTGACAAGGACCCAAATAAATCTCTGATTTTACAAATTTTGGATGTTTATGGTACGTGAAGTTCTGACGTAAAAGAATAATACGCCAGAGCCATTCGACGCAGCTGTTATAAATTCTCGAGAAAATCGACTTTGAAATTTGCAAGTAATCTCAACTACCATTCATAAATATACTTCCAGCATCTGTCGGCGAAGCTCAGGTAGTATCGTCCTGGCCTTATAACTGTAGCGTCGGTTGTTCGAATCATGTCATAACTACCTTTTTATTTGTTTGTAATCTTCTCGGGTCTGCAGCCGGATACTAAAGTCAACTTGACACAATATTTCAGCGGCGCAACTGCCCGCCATCCTCAGGTGAGCTTGCTGATAGACAATCTCGCCGGAACTGAGTTACCAGTGCAATCGGTGGCTCCTTTATACATCCAGGAAGACCCATAGCGCGTGCGCAAGAAGTGACAGTAACTGCACTCTGGCGCACAAGACATACAGCGCTCCGGTGGTAGAGTCCGGCGAAATCGATAATCGATGATAAAAGAAAATTATTATTATTTAGATTTCTGAAGTACCAACCGTTGTTTTTTAACATCTGAGAACACACTGTTCCAGGATTTACTAAGAAGGTAGCCTTTGTCTCTGTTAATCAGATTGTCAGATAATCGAATCTCTATGGATTCCTTTAAGACACAGTCCCAGTAACAAGATGCTGAAGCAACCATGTGAGTTTCGTTACATAACGTTCTATGTCCCTCATCGAGACAATGCTCAGCTACCGCCGACTTATCGGGCTGGAGCAAACGTGTGTGGCGTTGATGACCCATAAGCTCTACAAACATTTGGATTTGAATAGTAGGTAGTTTCAGTTCCCAGGTTATATTCCAATTTATTCCTTGTTATATCCTTCACACATTGTATATTCATTTATTACTGTTTAGTTTTTAAGTTGATAACTGTAATAAAAAATGTCAAATCAAATGTTCAAATGTTTGTATAGCTTATGGGACTTAACTATGGGGTCATGTCCCTACACTTACAAAATACTTATGAACCAGCTAACTCTAAGGACGGCACAAATATCCATGCCCGAGGGGGAATTCGAACCCCCCGACCGTAGTGGCCGTGCAGACCGTGACTGGAGTGCCTCAGTCCCTTCGGCCACCGTGACCGGCCCACACAATGTCAAAGAAGTGTTGTACTATGTATGTCGATCTAAGTGGAGACATTTGTCATCTCTTCCCATACTGTCGTAAGAAAATTGCCTGTTGGAGGTCGTCAAATAATCTCAAAATTCAGAATGCATAATGTTATGCTGTAGTAATAATAATTTTGTTATTGAATGTTGCAGCAAATCACAACTGATGGGTCGCAACAACACTTTCGCAGTGAAAGTTAAAATTTTGAATAAATAAAAAAAATGATATTAATTAACTTAAAACAGTCACTGTGGTAATTAATTAAGCTTGGCCCTATCTCACTTAGCATTGACTACAGCCTCCTTCTAGCACCTCTTACGATTCACGAACAGCACAACTTCACTAATAAAAGTGTCAGAATTCATGTAGTGGTGATGGCGTGTTCGTGTTATAATCAAAATCGTAATAGCTGATAGACTCTGATTGCAATGATAATAGATCAGTACTTTGAAACTCCGTGGTGTAATGAGCTTTACAAATACTACAGTCAAAGTTCCCAATAATTTTGATAATATTGTTTAAAGCATTCAACTTCCTTATAAAACTTTACGTGAACTATATTTATTTATTTTTTTTTTTTTTATTAATTGGTTCCAGGGCCTGGGTAGCGTACGCGTGTAACTGGCTGAGCAGAGTCTGGCATTTAACGTATTTTATAAAAATTACTTTCGTCAAGTCTGGTTAATCAACTATAATACTTTGACTACTGTTAGCCTGGTTACTTTCTATATAAATGAAACCAACTTTACTTTACGTGCAAACTCTCTTGCAAGTTAAAAACTTTGGCATAATAATTGATTGCAAAACTAAGAACAGCACTGCACATTGATTACTAGAATCTGTGGTTGTAACACATTTATCAATTCTTTAAATCGTCTTGCAATTTCTTCAAAACTGATCGTAATTACTTTGAAAAATGATTGAACTTATCAGTCAATGTACAGGCTTGCATAATCAACATAATCTAATAATGGTGATAATGGGGTGACTACAACTACTTACAAAATTAACACTGGTTTCAAAATAAGTCATATATAATTGAACCAAAATTCTGATTGGGTTGACACTACATTTACATGCATACAAAATAAAATATTACAAAAGTACTCATCTGTTTTCGTCGTCTTCGTCGTGAAGTCCATACAAGACAGATATGATTACAATAGGTAATCTTACTGCTGGTTCAAAATATTTTTATCGACAACTCTTTGTTCAGCTCGTCTGGCTGAAATCTCCATGCACTGATATCACCTCGATACACCTTCTAATCTCCGTAATTACAGCAACGATCACTCTCAGTAACAATAGACTTGATAACCAAACAATTACTTTTCTTCCACACATGAGAAAACATTACACTGATCACTTTCGAGTATAAATAAACTTGTTTCGCATTTCCTTCCATACATTAAACAGTACGCCTCTCAGGCTTACTGAAATTACATTTAACTCGCCCCACACTGCACCTACCGTCCCTCTGCACCATCAACAAAACATTTATGTGTTTACTTTGGCGAGTCCGCTCCGCGACTTTTTCAGCAGCGCGACACACACAGCTACTACTTCTGTACCAAAGACAGTCTTTACAACAGGTTCAACATTTTCTCTGGCGCATTGCTAACTTACAGCATAAGAATGTCCGTGCATTCATGCAAGTTTACACATACAGTACATGTTTACACTAAATGATTCAATATAGGAAATGACGTTACATAAGAAATATATCCAGCATACAAGAAATGAAAATACGTGAAATGAACAAATTAAAGACAATAAATGAATTACGTTAAATCAAACTGTAAGATACAGCGACAAGTCTACTCTTACAACGGTACGTGAAATTCTGAAGTCAAAGAACAATCCACCAGAGTCATTCGACGCAGCTATTAAAAATTCTCGAGGAAATCGACTTTGAAATTTGCAAGTAATCTCAACTTCCATTCATAAATATACGAGGCGCGTCCAGAAAGGAAGTTCCGTTTGGTAATAAAATGAAATTGTAGACAGATACAGAAGAAATTTTTATTGCACAAAATTCTACAACTCTTAAAACTACTTTTCCACATAACTGCCGAAATTTTGCAGGCATTGGTCATAGCGTGGCACCAGGTTTTGTATACCTTCTTCAGAGAAATCTGCCACCTGTGGCTTCAACCAGTTGGAAACAGTTTCCTTCAGCTCGTCGTCATTGGTGAAGTGATGACCGCCGAGGAAAGACTTGAGATGTAAGAACAGATGAAAGTCGCTAGGAGCGAGGTCAGGGCTGTACGGAGGAGGATGGTCAAACACGTCCCAGCTAAATCTCTGTAGGAGGTTTTTCGTCACATTTGCAGTGTGTGGTCGTGCGTTGTTGTGAAGCAAAACTTTTTGACAGCAAATTTGCCGATAAATTTCACTTGAAATCACTTTCCTCGCATTCAGAAACCGAATCACCGACCTGATTTCACAGGCGGCGGAGTTTTCAATCAATGCCGACATTTCAATCAAGCACAACAAATTGTCGATTTTCTCGAGAATTTTTGAAAGTTGCGTCGAAAGGTTTGGCTGACTGTTATTAAAGTTCCGAACTTCACGTACCATAAACATACAGAGATTCTAAAATCCGATACGCTTGCTGTGTCCCTGTTAGATTTACCGGGTGATTTATGTGCTCCTTATTTCAAATATGTGCAAATGTTTGTAAAAAACTATTACCGAACTGCTATTTGTAAGCTACCGGGCAGAATGAATAGCTCTTAATTTGCACAATTCGATTTAATTTCTCAAACGACGAATACAATCCTATTACAATTTCGAAAATTGCAATAACCTGCTAATGACAATACGGGCATATGGAGTAGGTACCCAAATGTGTGAGTGGTGCAAAGACTATTTAAGTTATTCGACATACTACGTTGTCATCTATGACGGTTGTTCACCAGATACATGGGTATCGTCTAGACTGTCCCAGGGAAGTGTGCGCAACACTCATTGTGGGTTGATAAGCTTTGCAGCTGCCTATAGTTCAGGTATTGATATCCAATATAACATGGCAGAGTTGCTACATATATTGAGATATCGATAACAAAACTCATTAGTTGCTGCAAGCTTACGCCTACAACAAGGTGCACCTCCGAGAGGATTTTTCTTTAACCGTGTGTTATCCTAATGAACAGGGGCATCGGTGACAACATTGAGTGCGGTGAACATCAGTTGCATTGCGAAAAAAAACAGTGATAAAGTTACCAGCAGTCAGAAAGAGCAATATTATCAAACAAAATTACCACTAAAAAAAAATTCAATTTACGGTCGCCAGTCCTTTATGGACAACAGTTACCAAGTATCTCAATGACTCGATAATTACTGAATAAGTAAAATATTTCCTAAAAATTTAGACAACATTAACAAATGTAATGTAAATGCAACACTTATGTAGTGTGGTCGCTTTTTAAGGTAGCAGACAGCCTCACCGTAATCTACACTTGCAAGTAAGCATTACATGCAAATGGAAAGATTCAATTAAAGTCCTTGCTAGAACCAACAACGTGCTGAATGGAAAAATGTACTATTCTATAGGTAATTAACAAACTTCAGACACTAACCTAGCCAACATTCAGTACAGGCCTACTTCACAATAAGAAAAAATGCTATTCTGTGTTACTATAGTTTAAGCACTTCAAAATAGCAATCTCTTAGTAAAACACTGTTCAAGAATTATTTATAACACTAGTAAGCTTATATTTTCATTAATTACTGAATGTAAGATTGTTGCGTAATAAATTACTCTCCTCTAAGTAATTAATTGTCTTCAGTTTAACAATTTGGCAAGCAGCACAGTTTTCAAGAGTGAGGTCCCTGAATCTGATATGCTACTCTTGTTTACGCACAAATTACTGCGCACTGAATTTACGTAACACCATAGTTTATATCACTGCTCAACATATATTTTTAATAATCAGATTTAAATTTATCACTTCAGAAAACTTTATTATTGAACTAACTGAAACTGCATTTGCTCAATGGAGATACGATTTACTCTACTGTTCACTTCCAATGCAAACTCCACTATAGATTTAATCAAAGTTATTTGAATCGTTTATAGTTATTTCAGTGAGTCTCTCGGAATAATCACTGTACCAAAGGATAGGACCCTACTTGGATAAACGACATAGGACAATAATGGGATCACAGTCAATTCTCGTTAAAAGAAGTAATTATTCAAACTTCTGAACAAAAATGAGGTTCGGACTGTTATACATAATAAAAAACTTTCCTACTTGACTGTGGAAGTTTGGCGTTGCAGTGTGGCTCCATGTGGTGCAATATGTTGCTTTACTGGCTATTGAAGTATGTGGCCAAAAACCAATCTTCTTAGCGTCGGAATATTAAACCGCCAATTTATGCCAGTACTTACAACAGCAACAATATTTCATCCGAGGCCATATTACGATCTTCTTTTCGGTAAAGGCCTCCAGAACATAGCCACAAAGAAACAAAGGCACCTCAGTACATTCCACTGTGCCTACCACCACTGCAACTGCACGCTATCACGTCTCAGACCGTTATCCATTGCCACACACTAGCCAACTGCGCCAGCCAACAACTTCCCGCGTTTTTCCACCTTTTCGATCCCACACAGTCAGTATCCGTTACGGCGGGGATGCCCCCCGTCATTTCTACTCCAGTACAATTTACAAAAGCCCTCAGTCAGAACCTCTACAAGTTTTTCAGCATACACAAATATTAACACAAACATATTGCATTAACAATATTAGTTATATATTTAATAATACGTATTTTCTAAGGCATTTTCAATGAACATAAGTTTCAAAGATAGGTTACTCATTGCATACATTAATATCTTGTACAGTTTTTTCCAATAATAAATTGAAGCATAATAAAATTAATAAATCAAAAATTTAATTATGGTGTCACATGTGATACGATTGTTTTCTATCTATGTAAATAAGATGACGTACAAAGTGAGTTGCAATCTGCGGCTGTTTGCTGATGATGCTGAGTGGTAAAGGAAAGTATAGTCATTGAATTTCTGTAGATAAATGCAGGATGGCTTAGACTAAATTTCTAGTCGGTATGAGGAATTGTAGCTGCTCTAAATGTAGAAAAGTGTAAGGTGATGCAATAGAGTAGGAGAAATAATCACGTAATTTTCGAGTACAGCATTAGTACTCTGCTGCTTGGAAGAGTCGCGTTCATTAAATACCTAGGCGTAATGCTAAACAGCAATATGAAATGAAACGAGCATATAAGGACACTTGTGCGGAAAGCGGATGACCTTTTTGTTGGATGAAATTTGGTAAAATATGATTCGTTTGTAAAGAAGACCGCATACAAAATGCTTGTGGGACTTTATTGAGTATTTATCAAATGTTTGGTTGGGATCCCCACCAGACCGATTTAAAGGAAGATTAAAAGCAAATCTCAGGCGGTCCGCTAGGTTTGTTACTGGTAAGTCCGATCAACGTGCAAGTGTTACTGAAATGCTTCGGGAGCTGAAATGGGAGTCGCTGGAGGGAAAGGACTTTCTTTTCTAGAAACACTCTTGAAAAAATTTAGAGAGCCGAAATATGAAGCGGACTGCAGAAAGTTTCTACTACCGCACAATCTACATTTCCCGTAATGACCACGAACACAAGATCAGAGATATTACGGCTCGTACAGTTAGATACAAATATTAGTTTTTCTCTCGTTCTCTATGGGAATGGAACAGGAAAGCAAGTAACTAGTAGTGATGAAACGGTACCCTCCACCACGCACATTTGGGTGGACTGCGGATTATGTATGTAGCTGTAGATGTAGAACCTCATTAAATAACCCAGTTAATGATGTTTAAGTATTGTTCAAATGTCTGTAAATCTATCGGACCAAACTGCGTGGTCATCAATCCGTAGCTTACATACTACTTAAACTTAGGTAAACTAACCTACGGACAAACACACACACCCATGCCCCAGGGAGGACTCGAACCTCCACAGCGAGCAACCGCGCGCTCCGCAGCGAGGTGCTATAGACCGCTCGGCTACTCCACCGCGGCTATGTTTAAGTTAAAATAGAATATATAATAATTTAATGACACAACGTCCTTCCAATGCTAATGCAATTTACTCTCTCAGCAAGATATCATTTTACATTTAGCTCCTTGCACAAGTTGTCTGATCACATAAACACCTCTAGGTACCACCATATTACATGCAAAAACAAGAAAAAAAAATAATAAAATAAAAATAAAATAAAATAAATAAATAAAAGGCTGAAAGTAGCTTGTTAAATATTTTATGAAAGATCTAGGGCAGTAGAAATCTACAAATGCAAGTTAAAACGCTCACTGCCGCTCTAAATTACTTTGACACAGTACTTGCGCAAAGGATATTTATCTGACTGCTCACTCCTTAAGGGAGCAGCCAACGTTTTAACAAACAGAACATTAATGTTAAGAAGGGAATAGACAATTAAACATGGGATGGGGAATATGAAATTATAAAGCAGATGATTGATATTTTAAATCATTATCTATTCAATAAAATGAACAAGCAAATAAATGTGGGGAGATCAAATTAAGCACAATAAAGCACACACCTTGTATAAAAGTGAATTACAGTTACTGCCCGTAATGAAATAGTTTCTGCACTTTATGAATATGGAGGTAATGTGGAAGAAAATTTGCAATTACACAGTGGACAAAGGAAAGTACATTCATTCACTCACAACACACACATAAAGCTTGCAACATATTACTCATGCGGGAACACTTATAGCAGCAGCAAATGAAGTGTCGGCGGCGTTTTCATGAGATGGCAGGTGTCTTCAAGCATAATTAAAATCAAATTGTCCATCAAACGAACTCAAGTACCACGTGGTGTGCGACCATGGTGAATTACATAGAATTTACAACAAAAAATTAATTTAGAATAAGCGAGTAAAGCACACGCGAAAATTTCATATAGAAGAAAGCTAGTATCAGTAAAATCATGGCTGAAGGCCGAAGTAAAGACCATTACGAAATCAAGTTTTGCAATCGGTCATTCCAAGACAGCAAAGGCGAAATCAAACCAGAATATCTGAGACAAATTTAGCATACTTGTGGACACAGACACAACACAAAAACTTTACTCAAAATGAACAAGGAATTCAAACATACTAACTTTACACAATGGCTGAAGACCACCCACGAGTATTCTAACTTGAGAAAACTGGATACAAAATCATCACCTGAATGAAAATGCGAATACTAAATTTACACTGAGTTACTCGAGTTCTGTAATTAAGAATTACTTTGCCTCGCATAGAGAAAGAATTACTGAAGAAAAACTACCACTGATAAGCCAAGACTACCTGATCACAAATAAAGAATAGTTCTAACAGCATGCGATCCCCTCAGCATGATTCCACGAAATACTCACTTTAGTGATCGTGGAAAGAGTTTAGCCTCAGGACACGCGCATAGCCTTTCCCTCCAGGCACCGGATTATAGGGCGTGCTTAAAGCGATGCAGAGTGCGTTCAGAGCCTACTGTCTACCAACCCTCGCTACCTGAAGAAGATAATACCATCTACTAGAGCTCCAGAGAGGTCCCTTTTGTCACCTCTTTTGTCCATGATTATGTTGGTACTACACTAACAACAGGCCACCTAGCCATCTTGCCAAGTAAGTTTGTCTCTAACCACCCAGTAGACGACATATGAAGCCATGCGTTCTTAACTAAAGTAAACAAGGTCTAAAGCGCGAGGCGGCGACTGTAAGCCATTGTCTGGCAGTCAGTCTATATTAAAAGCAGACTTCCACATCCATAAGAACACGCAAGTTCAATCACACGGGTTGAAACATATATAAACTTGGGGTTTTGATCATTAATAAAGGAACAAAATAATTGACATACAAATAGACAATATCAATAGCGGAGAAAAACTTATGAGTAATGAATAACTGAAAATGGAACACGACCGCACATTCAGTGGACGTGTTTCAAAGGAAAACGTGATAGTCAACTAGGAACAGAAAGCTCAAAATTTTTTTGAAAATATATAAATTAACACCAAAGGCAGATTATAATTTTTAGTCAGTTACTAAAATTTGATGCTCACACTCTATCGGTAAAAGGCTTTGAGGATAAACTGGAGATACAAGTCTAAAACAGACACAGAATTGTAAGATCCGAATTCCGAGGCACGTAACGCCTCTGACAACACGCCGATACAACTAGCCCTGTTCAGACAACACCAGAGGGTTAAAATGATCAATAACGTTACCAAAAAACGCATCACTTGTACAGAAACAATGGTTATTACGTAACGAAGTCAGATTACTTAGAAGCCCAACGGGGCAAAAAAAATTAATAAATAAATAAAAATACACACAGCAATAAACACTGCAATGACCTCCATAGGAGGTATCACGGCATATTTAGATGCCAAGTGTGTGTAAGTAAATCACTACCCAACCCACTAAAAGAAGCAATACCGGATGATTTGGATGCAAGAAGGAAAGCACCAACGCTTCAAAACTCACAACATCTTACGAGACCACACAAGGCGTAATACTTAATTCCAAAAATTGTGTCGATCCAGATAGCATCCTGAACAAGAACACAGGTATTAAATCAGGACCTGTTGCGACCGTCGCCCTGTACTGTACAAGAACTCGAGACACTCGAACAATCCCTTCATTCTACGCTTGGGGAACTACGATCACAACCAAAGGTGGAAACATAAACGCCCCAAAACACTTCTCCTCAGAGACCAACCACCTATGGTCTTAGGGACCACCAACTCGCAAACACGATGAATATGGCAAACCCCTGCAGAACAGAAAACTGACTGACTTTTGTGTCCCAACTTCGTCGCCGCTTTTGTGTCCCAGCCTCGTCGTAGGTGTCGGTGGCCGAGTGGAACGAGACCGACACAGGAACAAAGACAGCACGCTGGTGCAGGTACGGAGGGGAGCAGCCAGAAACTATAAACACTCGAGTAAATTAGAAAGAGATATATATTGCACAGAATGTAACAATACTTAACTTTTACATAGTACTGCAGAATGTTGATACATAGTTGTTAGAGGCCTGCCTAGTGCCTGTACGATAGCAAAGTCTTCAATGGTGCCTATCTGATTACGAAGGTCCTAACTCGTTGCTATCTCAGTCCGAAGTCCCATGTCCTTCAGTGGTGGCCACGAGCGGAGTTCTCGCAGAGGGTGCTCGTGGCTGTCGTCGTGAGAACGCCGCGCCGTGCGTGCATGGCGGCGCGCGTCGAAAGTAGGTGGCGCGCACTTTGTACTTGTGCGACACCACACTGACAATGCCAGCTGAGCCCACAGCCGACCTACAGGCAAGGCAGGGAAACCATATTCAGGACACTAAACACAAACAAACCTATACAGTTCCACACACTTAGCCAGTTCTATGACCGAACTGCCTAACTACCATGACAAACTTGGCTATGTTACAGGTATTCTGCCACAGCCGATGTTCACGGGTAATCTGCCGCAGCCGACCCAGGAGACATCACAGGAGCTCAGCTGCAGCAGAACATTGCATCAAACGGACAGATTCTTTATGACGAACCTAGCAAAGTTAACGGTACTGAGATATACTCTTTACTAACATTACTAAACCTTGCATAATCTGTCGCAGATAGCATACCTCTAGTGCCCTTAAAACCTACCCTACTGTCGCAGAGGTTTTTTTTCCCCTTGGCTCTTGCCCTGCCAATTTTGTTCCTCTGCCCTTACATACCTTTACCCTTCGTAAACCTTTCGACCAATTCTATCTCCAGATGCACCGTATTAATGGGTGATCGTGCCCACACGTACGGATACCATCGCGGTTCCCACATCCCGTGATGCTCCTTAGCAAACTAACCAAATTAGGGAAGTGACAGTAGAACTTTTGTGATGGTCACCATGTTGGTGTGGGCGTGGAGGGGCCCCATCCCCGAGCGTCACCCCAGCGGCCCGGCTGCCGATCCAGCGCTTCAGTCAACAAAGCTCGGTGCTCTTTCTGAAATTCCACAGCTGGCAGCTCACGCCAACCTCCACCGGCAGAGTAATCCCTTTGGTGCCTTAACAGACGCCACTTCCCTCCGGGCTCTCGCACAGCACAGTCCGTCGTGATCCTGCCCACCATGCCCCGTAAAAGATTCGTGCCCACTAACGATACAGTGCAGCTCCACCTATGGCGAAGGTGGTAACTAAATACCGAAATTAAGATACAAGGCCTGGGCGCCTAAATAGTTACTACGAAAGGTAACAGGGAGCCAGCACAGTTCACTATGGTCGTCAGACTTACAAAATGTTCAAATGTTTGTAGAGCTTATGGACTTAACTACGGGGTCATCAGTCCCTAAACTTACAAACTACCTATTAACTAGTTATTACTAAGGACGGCACAATGCGGGGGGATTCGAACCCCCGACCGTAGTGGCCGTGCAGGCCGTGACTGGTGCGCCTCAGACCGCTTGGCCACCGCGGCCGACCCTAGAGTTACAAACTTCTTAAACTAATTCATGTGAAAGTCAGTCTAGATCGTACTTCTTTTTTTTTAATTTCCAACTTTGGTTTCAGCTTTTTACATGGTCATATGCCGACCACAGATGTAATGATATCTTAATATATCAAACTGAGTGTCTGTATGTTTGTGTGTTTGTGTCTACGTATTGCATAAAATCTACAATTTTGTTCCAATCTTTATGAAATTTTACACTCGTAAGCTTCAATCCATGCGGGCGGTCGCCGCAAGTGTAAGAATTACGTACAACACATAGTTCACGAGATATGAAGTCATAAACAATGAGATGCGCGGAAAACTGATGCATTAAGTGACAATACTGCTTATATTCTCCTAACCCACTAGACCGATTTCAACCAAATTTGGTACACATATTTCTTACGTAAGATAACAATTGATGTAGGAGTACGAACCACGACACATGATTCACTAGACAGATCCTCATAAACAATAAGAATTGCAAGAACCTCCCACATTATGCGACGATAATTTTTAAATACATTATATGAGAATGACTTACCGGCTTGCAATAAACTTTAAACATAATTTCAAACCATTATTAAACTTTTCTCGCTGACAATCACATCAAAATAATGAAAGGAAAAACGTTTCCTCTTCCTACTTTTCCGCTGTTCACGGACTAAAACTACGGCATTCCGTATGGCATTACAAATTATAATTTCTACACTAGAAATTGTAGCCGCAGGAAATTTTACACATTTTATATACACATAGAGAGGAAGGTACCTTCGAAATTGTATTGCAGTACGACACGTAATTCATGAGATATGAGCGCATGAACAGAAAAGTTTATTGAGAATCGTCCCATTACGCACCAAGTTCTAATCAATTACTTCCTTACTACTAATTGTATTCGCAACTGATTTTACAGACTTACAGCACTCATACAAATGAACACATACCTGAAAAATTATACAATTGTATAATACATAACTCAGTAAATATGAGATCGATCGCATTTATATGTCTTTTGGATTTTGATTACTATCTTTCTTCGTTTGTGTACTACACTTATAATTTTGTACATTATGCGAGACAGCCTCATTTCTCATTCATTCGTCGATAAATATAGCATATTTTTAGAAACAATAAGATGGACAGAGAGAGAAGGGATAGTAGAAGAACTAACTCAAGGCAGGAATAAATAAATAAATGCCCGGACAAAGCCGGGTGTTCATCTAGTGTATTTCTAAAGCAAGTACTTATAAATAAGAGTAAAATATGGCCATAATGTTGGCCACCGACTGTTCTCAGCCGGAGCTGCCTAAAAGGTTGAATGTCGATTGCTGTAGAAGTAGGTGCAGTCATAAATACTAGAAGATCCGCCCTATAAATCAAACTTTGGCCAATATGGTGTAGGTCCTAAGGGAAGTTATCATAAAAATGGGGGTCAATAGGGATCCAACTGCCGAATTTCAATTAGGAAGTTGACTGATATTATTTAGTTTCTGTTTTCATCCAAAGATAAAGTATCACTCAAAGATATGGTCCCATTATTACCTCAGTTACGATCACCAAATAAGATATATAAATTTAACTTACCTATATGTGCAAATGTTAATAATGTGAACTGTCCTGCACTCTACTACAGTCAATCAGTGACGACAGCCTCCTGTACATCACAGCACCATCAGCAAACAGCGCAAGACTGCGCCTCACTCTGTCCGTCACATCATTTATATAGATATAAAATAATAGCGGTCCTATCACACTCCCCTGGAGCATTCCTGATGATACCCTAGTTTCTGATAAACTTTCACCATCGAGGACAACGTACTGGGTTCTATTACTTAAGTAATCTTCGAGCCACTCACATATTTGGGAACCTATTTCAAAAGCTCATTCCTTCGTTAGCAGTCTGTAGTGCGGTACCGTGTCAAACGCCTTTTGAAAATCGAGAAATATACAGCCTGCCTGTTGACCTTCATTCATAGTACGCCAGATCCAATGATAAAATTGGCAAGCTGAGTTTCGCACTATCGATGCTTCCTAAAACCATGCTGATGCATGGACAGAAGCCTTTTTGTCTCAAGGAAATTTACTATATTAAAACTGCGAATATGTTCAAGAATTCTACAGCAAACAGATGTTAATTATATAGGTCTGTAATATCGTGGGTCCGTTGTATTACCTTTCTTACACACGGGAGTTACCCGTCACGTTTTCCATTGCCTTGGTACCTTGCGCTGGATCAAAGATTCGCCACTAGTACATGATCAATAAGGGGCCAATGACGACGAGTATTGTTTGTAAAACGGATTTGATACTCATCTAGATCTGGCGACTCGTTTGTCTTCAACTCTCTCAGATGCTTCTCTCCACCATCTACGTCTATTACCATGTCCTCTATTTGAGAGTTAGTAGGACCATCAAATGACGGTATGTTTGAATGAGCCTCCTGCGTGAATGATTCCTTAAATGTTAGATTTAATACTTCGTCCTTCATTTTGGTATCTTATGTCACCACATAGCGTTATCAACGAGTGACTAGACAGAGACCTTTGATCAGCTCACCGATTTTACATACGCCCATAATTTTTTTTTGTTTCTTACAAACATCTGTTGCTATGTTATATAGTATTGTATGCTTCACGCATTGCTCTTTTTATAGATGCGCAAATCTCTACTAAGTTTTGTCTGATTAGATTTGCTTGAGATTTTTTGCATCGAAAGTGCAACTTCCTTTGCTTTCTCAGCATTTTACGAATATTACTATGAAACCAAGCTGGGTTTTTCCCACCCTTAATCCACTTTGTAGACATATATTTCTCCCTATTATTTACAAAACATTTAAATTCTTCCCGTAATTCCTCCACGTTCATCGTACAGGAATTAATCAAAGTCCATTCATTCCTTAAGTGGAGCTCTAAAAGTTGCTTATCTGCTCTTTCTAGCATAAACACTCTCCGATTTATTAACTTTTGTGGCCATTATCGCTATGACGACATCATAATCACTAACCCCTATCCCCATAGTGACGTCATTGACAAGGTCTGGCATGTTTGCAACTATATGTCCAAAATATTCCCTTTGCTTGAGAGCTTACGATTTAGCTAGATAGAGCAGTTTTCGGAAAACGCTCTGCAATAGTTCACAAGAGTGCTTGTCTGTAACCCCCATAGTCAAAACGTAGGCGTCCCATTCTATACTCGGCAGATTGAAGTCGCTCCCAACTAATAAAGCATGGTCCACGTACCTCCGCACTACTGATCGTAAACTTTCTTTGAATTACTCTACCACTGCAAAGGTGGAACTGGCAGGCCGGTAAAAACATCCAACTATTAACTTGATTTCGCATATAGCTGTTACCTATACCAGTCACTCTCGACTTCGAGCTCAGCATAAGGAATACCTTTCTGGACTGCAGTTAACAAGCAAATGTTAGGATAGTTTAATTCCGGGACTATGAATGTAGAGGAATTGAGGACTAAATTTAAGTGCATTGTAAATAAAGGGTTAGAAAAATACGTGCCAGTAAAGACGATTAAGGATGGAAAAGATCCACCGTGGTATAATAATAATGTTAGATAGCTGCTGAGAAAGCAAAGACTGTTGCACTCTCGATTCAAAAAAGAACACGCAAATGACAGAGAAAAGTTAGTAGAGATTCGGCGTCTATAACAAGATCGATACGGGAAGCATATAATAATTACCACAACCATACCTTACCAAAAGATCTTTCGAGAACGGGAAAAAATTCTGCTCCTATGTAAAATTGATAAGCGGGTCAAAGTCCACTGTCCAGCCACTCGTTGATCATTCCGGGGCAGTAATAGAAGAAAGCAAACGGAAAGCTGAAGTTCTAAATTTAACCTTTAAGAAATCTTTCACGCAGGAGGATCGCACAAATAAACCATCATTTGATCAACATACCAATCCCGAAATGGAGGACATAGTAATAGGTATTTCCGGTGTAGAGAAGCAGCTGAGAGAGCTAAATACCAAGTTTGTTGGTCCGGATGGAATACCAGTTCGGTTTCACAAAGAGTATTCTGCGGCATTGGCCCCCTACTTACCTTGCATTTATCGCGAATCTTTAATTCAGCGCAAAGTTCACAGTGAATGGAAAAAAGCACAGGTGACTTCCGTTTATTAGAAAGGAAGGAGAACCGACCCACACAATTACAGGCCAATATCGTTGACATCGTTTTCATATAGAATTTTGGAGCATATTCTCAGTTTCAATGTAGTAAATTTCCTTGAAACGGAAAAGCTTTTTTTTATGAATAAGCACGGGTTTAGGAAACATCGTTTATGTGAAATCAGCTTGCCCTTTTCGCACATAACATCTTGCGAGCCATGGATGAAGGGACAACAGGCGGATTGTGTTTGTCTCGACTTCAAATAGGCGTTCGACGCGGTGCCACACTGCAGACTGCTAACGAAGATACGAGCTTATGGATTAGATTCACAGATTTGTGACTGGCTGGATGACTTCCTAAGTAATAGAACGCAGTACGTTGTTCTCGACGTCGAGTGTTCATCAGAGACGAGTGTATCGTCAGGCGTTCCCCAGGGGAGTGTGATAGGACCGCTATTATTTTCGGTCTATGTAAATGATCTGATGGACAGAGTAACTTGTAATTGGCGGCTGTTTCCTGATGATGTTGTGGTGTATGGGAGGGTCTCGTCTATAACTGACTGTAATAGCATACAGGATGACTTAGACAAAATTTCCAGTTGGTGCAAAGAATGGCAGCTAGCTCTCAATGCAAAACAATGTAACGTGATACGTATGAGTAGGAAAAAAATCCCACAATTTTGGAATACAGCATTAGTAGTGAGTTTGTTAATGCTGTTGCGTCGTTCAAATATCTAGGAGTAACACTGCAGAGCGATATGAAATGGAACTAACATATAAGGACAGTTTTGAGTAAGGCAGACAGCCGACTTCGGTTTATTGGGAAAATTTTGGGAAGATGTACTTCATCTGTAAAGGAGACCGCGTATAAAACGCTTATACGACCACGTCTTGAATAATTGCTCAAGTGTTTGGGCCCGCAGCAGATCAGTTTAAAGGAAGACATAGAGCAGTTCAGAGGCGAGCAGCTAGGTTTCTTAACCCTCGCACTGCACACTTGTTTTCAATTACCTTCCACTGCACACTGGGGTCTACTGGACTCCAAAACATTTTTATCATATATCAAGTGTTCCAAGCTCATTAATATATGCATTGAAATGTCTTATGTATCTGGAACATTGTAAATAACTATTTAGTTACTTGTAGTAATTTTTTATTATTACAACTATGAGTCAGGAATGATATTTATAAAATGTGCATAGTATTATTAATAAAAAATATATTGTATTTCTATATGTTTAGCCTTCTTATATTTGAAAGTATATAATGCAACAGAATATCTTAATGACTTTATTTAGTTTTTACAGTGAGTAACATATGGTATTTACAAATCTGATACATGTTACACTTCAACATAATGTATAAATTCAACCTGAGTCTGAACTTCAATGTACAAAGTAATATATTGTAATATAATATAATGGCTTATTTGATATTTACAGTATATTTTGGCATAGGATGTTTACAAAATTACTATTGCAGCATATTTGTGCAAAAACATATAAGAAAGATGGAAATAATTATTAGAATGAAGTCAAAAAATGTAACTAATATATCAGTCACCACTTACATTGTCAGTGAGCACACTCGGTACAAATTATGACTCTATGTTCATCACAGATCGCCCTTTTACAATCCTGGCAACACATTTCGGTTTTTGTGTCCCTTTTTCTCGGATATAGTGAACCATAAATGAGCTACACGGAATGCACACTTGGGTAATCAAGACCCCACAGGCGTTCAGCAATCTTTACAGCTTGACAGTAGTGCAACAACAATGCGGATGTTTGAGTTGACATCACGTACGTGTAGGCAGTGTTACAAACCTAATATACACCTAGTTTCAAAAACTTTTAGCCAACGCTCTCTCTGCGATACACAAAACAAATTACACTGGGGTCCCTAGGACACCAGTGTGCGGTGCGAGGGTTAATGGTAGGTTCGACCAATGCGCGAGTGTCACGGAAATGCTCCAGCAACTCAGGTGGGGATCGCTGGAGGAAAGACGACGTTCTTTTCGTGGATTTCTGTTGAGGAAATTTAGAGGACCGGAATTTGAAGCTGAGTGTAGTACGATTTTTGTTGACGCATTCATTCTAATAAATGACATTCAACGTGTAATTATTTAGGAAGAACTTAACAGGGTATTTTGTTGCAATGTATACACTTCCCTTCCCTTTCATCGAGGAACTACAGTTCCATAGAAATCCAGTACTTCCTTTATATATGAAACTACCAGTATCAGCACGTTGTTTAGAATATTCATTATTACAGTATTTCCCCAGTTTATGTGCATATGCTTGTTCAGTTCGTTGGTACGTAATTCATAGCATGTTCACGAAATACAATAGATGCATATTTTATAGGGATCACTTTTACGTATGCACAACTCTAAATATTGCAAAACATAGCTCTATTTAATTAATAAGAGTGACCGATACCATTTTAGAAGCCAAGGTGAAAAAAAAATGGTTGGTGACAGGTTTCGAACTGCCGACCATGCGCTTCACATCCTAATGCGCTTCCCACTAAAGTTTTTCTTTCTTGAGGGAGCTCTATCCTTCGCAGTCGTTTGTTCCCGTTCTGTCTGGGTTTTTCGTTAAGTATTTGGCTTAGTTTTTTTCTATTACAGAAGACACTGAGACCTCTGACCGAGCACTCTGAGCCACCGCGCCCATACTATGAGGAACAGATAGGAAACTGTTCCGGAATTCTTGTACCATTGATGACAGGTGTTAACTGCTAGTACAGCATTTTATACATTATATTATAATTTACCGTACTAAGAACGACGTTATTTTATTAATTCTTCAATGCGCCTTTGAATCGAGTTACAGAAATAACAGAACAAGAGTAAATTTCTTCAGAATTATCTGCTCTACAAATACCTTTATTAAATTTTGATCTCATATGAACGGTTAAGCTGTTATGTTCATTTAAATTTCGAGCTGCCAAAAGGCGATAGCACAGGTTCACTTGTAATGTTATTGTCGTAACCTAAAGTGGGTCAATAATTGCCCAATAGCAAATAAAGAAAAATATTTCATAAGTTATTTGCTGACTTAATGTATACTGTGGGACCACAACAAAAGAACTCGACTTACTAAAAATATAATTTATTTTCACGCTTTGTGATAATGGATGAAATAACGGAATACTGATAAGTGACAAAAACTAAATATTTGCAACTGCCCACTGTTCAACATCCACATAGTATGTTTAAACTGCATCGTTCTTAGCCGGAGAGAGTTTCTAGTTTAAGATAAAACAACAGACGAAAAATAACTGCTTCCTTTATGTGACTATGAGAGTAGTTGTTCTGAAGTAACTTCTTTTGCTGTAAGACGATTTATATGTATATAGTCACTGATAAGTGACAAAAACTAAATATTTGCAACTGTCCACTGTTCAACATCCACATAGTATGTTTAAACTGCATCGTTCTTACCCGGAGAGAGTTTCTAGTTTAAGATAAAACAACAGACGAAAAATAATTGCTTCCTTTATGTGACTATGAGAGTAGTTGTTCTGAAGTAACTTATTTTGCTGTAAGACGATTTATATGTATATAGTCATGTTCTCAACAGCTGAAATGAGCCAGACGAAACATTTCCCTGCAGTTCTTTTGTGTCTTCCAACATAAACGTCGTAGAGTTGTAAACGAACCCAATGATTTACTGTAGGATTTCCGTTCTGAAACGTGGCAAGACTTTTACCTAAGTACCGCTTTAGACGACACAGTATTTTTAAATTACTATTCTGTGAAGTAAGCGGAATAAACGGGACAATAAACACATTAAGGAGACCGCAGGTCTGCCACGAATAAGCCCTATGAAATTTTATCGCACAAATTTGAATTAATACGCCATTGCGCCTACATCAAAAGGAGTCGCCCGGGTCACCGCCGACGCGACCGTGATGGCGGAAAAATGAGCAATTTTCGCGCTCGCCGAGCGAGCAGTCCGGCTAAAAAATTAAAAGGGGGCCGAATTAACAGCGGACGGCGCCCGGCCCGCATATTAATGCGTCGCTGCGGAGCCGCGCTGTGATAACATTTGCGCATATTTATGAAATATTCAAACGGCCCTTCCCCGAGCACACCCTTACAATTTGACCGGGAGATGGAAAAATGCGGTTTGTGCATTTCATTACTGGAGTTTTCTTCTTTTTTCTTCTTCTTTTTCGATATGCTGGACTTCTTCGTTAAGCTGTTTACCGGAAAGAAATGGAGTCGGGCACAGGTTGCTCACTGCCGGTGGTAACGATCACCATTTCATCAATCTGCCAAGAATACGACCAATAGTAAAAAGAAATTATATACAGGTAAACTGGGAAGCGTTATCGTTAGCCGGCTCAGTTATGTGCACAACTTTCAGGTGAGTTAATACGCACCAGTGATATCCAATCTGTGTTAATGTATATTAAAGGCGTATGTGTCTACATACAGACAGACTCTTCACCACGACCACAAACTATTGTGTCGCGGTTGGTGTGGAAGAGAGCCATGAGCCACATTATCTTAAGAAGGTAGTTTGGTAAGCAAAAGGCTGTAATAATTTAGCCATTTTTATTACTGGATTGTTGAATTCCGTGGCTGTGGATTACATTACATTACCGTTACATAAATACGCTAACACGAAACTGATTTTTAAATTTGATCATAAAATAAGGCCAATGAAACGTACGTAATTGGAAAGTTAGTTTGTCATAGATGTTGCGAATATAAAAATTATGTGCGCACGTACCCGTTAAGGGTGGTAAAAAGAAAATTATGTCTTAACATGATACTTCAAATTCTTCATGAGTTTTGCCACTGTATTATAACCATTTGTAGGTGGCATATTGATATAGGTAACATTGGCTCAGACAGTTAGCGCTTCAAGTTAAGCCGGGCGCCGTGGCATAGCGCGCCCGGTCAGAGGGCTGAACGTCCTTTGTAATAAATAAGCTGAGCCAAATGTTCAATGAACGACCAAGTACGAACAATAAAAACGACCGCAAATCATAGATCTACACAAAGAAAAAAACCGGTAAGGGATCTTATTAAAAAACAATCCGATTCCCACTGCCCCCTTTCTTTTTAATTCTTCGTAATTTTCAAGTATTAATTTCTAAATATAAGTGAGTTGATGAAAGAAGTGATTTAATAAGACTCAAGGACAAACATTTGAAATAGTTGGGATTCTATTAAGAAAACCAGTTTTCCCACGTGGACATCTATATGTTGCAAGAATTAGAGTTCTATCCGTTGATGGTTTGAAATTAGTGAACATGGAGAACAAGGACGTTTAGCAAATCATGAAAGGACTTTTACGAAAAATGTTTTTTTTTACTGAAGTTTTGTAGTGCTAAAAAGTGAAATAAAACAACTAATTCCCTCATTTGTGTCTTTCATTCTCTCTTGTTTCCTTTTTGCCCTTTCGGTTCATCAGTTCGCATAGCATTAACATAAAATCTATAAATTTGCAACGCTCAATAAATTCCAATTACCGTTTTTTTTTTTTTTTTTTTTTTTTTTATTGACTTTGGAAACACAATTGGTCGACTTTCGACCACAGGCAATACTAGTTTTAATAAATTCAGTAACCAGCATCTTTTCTAATATGTTTTATGCAGCCAACAAGCGTCTCGGGTATTCACCCATCTTCAGTTGGCGGAATGATATTTTGGTTTTATTCAAACGTTCAAACGTTTGTTAAGCTTATGGGACTTAACTACGGGGTCATCAGTCCCTAAACTTACAAACTACTTATGAACTACTTACGAACTAGGACGGCACAAATATCCATGCCCGAGGGGGGATTCGAACCCCCTTGGTTTTATTTGTAGGTGTAAACATCTTTCTTCAATTTCGCGTGTTTCATTCTGAAGTCCTGCGCTTGAGAATACTTACAGTATCCTCTGCTTGTTGGTCTTGGGTTTCCTATTTGATGTTGCAGCACACTTTTTACCTTGTGATTTCCACAAGCAGTCAAACCCTCCAATATCAACCATGTTACTGAGTGACAGGTTTTTTACACAATGGTATCAATGGCCAAATGTTCATTTTACCACACTATCTGCTGTAGTTTATAAATACTAAATACTAAGCACAATATATGACAATCTTTAATTATTTAAAAATATTTTAAACATCATAAATTACAATAGCACTTGAGCCGTCCTGGCTCGTGTTTCTTCGATTCACCCTGTTCTTTATTAAATTACCGCCGCAAGTACTAATGGATCTTTTTGTGCTCTCACCGTTCTCCGCGCTGTTAGATCTATCGCGCATGACTTGTCTTCTTACTCGTGTGATCCTTGCCGCTAGTGGCGCTATGAGAGTTTGGCGCCGGGGCAGTTCCGGAGAGGTCGGTTACCGGGTCAATAAGTGAGAGTCGCTGTGGAGAACAACTGAGTGTCAGTATCGTGCAGTGTTAATTTGATACACTGCATGGCGTTGCTAGGGTAGAGTTATTTACATTAATTGGCCGCCTGAGGCCGGGCCTGGCGCGTGCGCCGAAGTAGTTCCGCAGTGGCATCTTGTCAGTCTGTTCAAGCTGTATATGCGATGATATGAACAGCTGAAGAGGTCTGGACACGGAATTGTGTCAAATTCCAGCATCAGCTCGGCGGAGGCTATGCGATCGTGTTCCTAGCTGCCGTGCGATCCCATGTTGGTTCCACCCCAAGCACTGGAGTAATATACAACCTCTAATCTGTAGTCAGTCCGTGCTTGCGCCTCGCGTCGTTCCAGCTGTTTTCCCCCTGGGATCCACGAAGGCGTTTATTGATATCTTCTTCCAACACCATCGCGATGTTGCTGCATTTATCTTGGAGAGAGAAAGTTTAGTGACCTGTGCATTCCTGCACTGGAAATTTGTGTTTGTGTGTTTTATCAGGATCTGTGGTCGTTCCCCAGTGACCGTTGTTGTCTATGTCTATATCCACTGATGTTTACTTATGTGCTGTACTACACGTCTAGTTCAGCTCAATTGAATTATTCTCTCTTTTACTCTGTATAACAGGCTTGCTTCCGGGTGCGCGAGACCTGGAGATCCTCTGGAGAAGTTAAGTCTGGCGTCAGCTATCGCTCAAGCTCATTTAGTGTGGAGTTCTTCCAGGGACGCGAGCTACACTACACCCGCTACTTCCTATCCATGAAGACATCCCAACTTTGGAAAGAACACGACTCTGCTCTAGAAATCCCCTCTAAGATTGGCCCAGCAACTGCCAGCCGCCAACTTCAGTATGGATATTAAATGGCACGAGAGCTGGGCTGATAGTGCCTTCCATGACAACCGTGGATTGATCTGTCCATCAGAGATACCTAAGGGCTTTGAACTTCCACGTCAGCTATGGGAAACCTTAAGGATAATCAGAACAGGACATGGACTATGTGCACACAACCTACACAAGGGAATGCTTTCCAAGCACTAGCTGTGACTGTGGGGCCCCAAATCAAACAATACAGCACATTGCCCAGGACTGTGAGTTAATAGAATACCAGGGAAGTCGGGCTGACTTCTTCAACGCTACACCGCCTTGCCTCGAATGGATCGCCGATCTGGACATCAGAATTTGAAGACTAGTGTAACACATAATATCTGCTGTGATGTGTTATAAATTATTTGAAAATGTTTCCTTCACTTATTATTTTATCGTGTATTTTAACATATAATTTTTTAATGTAACGAGTGTAAACCATGTGTGTAGCGCCATACGCTAAATAAATAAATTCGGTTTAGCAATTATTCAATTTTCACTAACTTGGTTAACGTCAATTGGGGAAATTATCTGGTTTGTGCCCCTCTGTTAACTCGCATCTGCAAGGGTGGTTTTTGTATAGCTTTATTTCTCTATCTCTTCATCTTATACTTGCAGACCATTTCACTTTGTGAAGCATCGCTAACCCAAGGTTGAAATTTGGCGCTGAATCCGTTTTAGTAGAAGTCCCTTCGTGTCAGATCTGTAGTTCTCGTTGACGGTCTGGCATCCTACCCCCCTCCTTCCTGTCTGGAGTCAGCTCATCTGTTTTATGTGTTGGAGTGTATATTAAGATGACTAGTAGCCAGTCCTGTTCTTAAATTAATGCTTAAGTGTATTATTGATTGTCTCGAGGCATTATTTCAATTCTGTTTAAACGTTTGTTTCTCTTATGTTAAAAGTCTTGCCCCAGTGCTTGTGTTTGTGTCTTTGTATTTAGGTAACCCCGCTTGAACTCCTTTATTATTCCGGAAAGCCCGATCTCTCTTACTGTGATGCATAATTTGTTTACTCGGCCTTCTGTCTTGTAAAATGATTGAGCAGGATTTGTTTGAGTTTCCTGCTTCAGGGTGTTGCTTACTATTGTACAAATTAGATTGTATAAGTATGATTGTTTGAGGCCTTCAGCCCTTTACTAAATTGAATCAATTTGTTTAAAAAGAATCAACCTTCAGTCTGATTCAGCTGGTTTTATTTCAATATTGGAGCTCAGCTTTGCTTACTATTCTCTTATTCTTATTGTAAAAGGTGGCTTAGCTCATGTTAAAAAAAAAATAATAATTGGTCTGGCTTTCTGTCTGGTAATTTGAAGGAGCTGCCTTTACTTAAATTTTAGAGCTCCCTTTTATTGTGTTGTGTCATTGTATTTATAAAAAGCTGCTTCGGGCCCTCAGCCCACAATTAACTTATCTAAAAAAATAATAATAATAATAAATTAACTTGGCCGTCAGCCTAATAATTTTACTTAATTTTGCAGCCGCTCTTGATCGTCTGGATTGATATATTTTATTTTATTTTATAAAGGGTTATAAAGGGTTGCTTCGGCCCACTCAGCCCATTACGTACTCACATCAAATTTTAATTTCGGAATTCTGCCTTGCATTACCCTATCTGAAATGCTTTTCTTAAAAAATGAATAAATAAATAAATAATAATAATAATAATAAAATTAGTCTTTTTTTATTCATTACAAATGGTTATTTGACGCGTTTCGGGATATGAATCCCATTATCAATTGCGTTTTCTTGCGTGCTATGTCATTATCTTTTGTTGTTTTCTATGTGTGAGATATCTAGTGTTGAAATCTCTGCCTGTTTGTCCTATGTAAGACATGGAACATTCTTGGCATGTTAATTTATAAATTCCAGACTATGAATATGGGTCATGGTTGCACTTTATCTTATGTATTATTCTTTGTTGTAGCTTGTTAAATGTAGAGAATCCAATTTTTACTTTATGACTGTTTAAAAATATTTGCAATCTTTTGAGATATATGGCCGAGATAGGGAATACTAGATATATATTTGTTTTTGTCATTTTCTTCTGTGGTGTGTTTTCTGTCTGGGCCTCTCCTCATTCTTTTAAGTACTGTGTCAACCATAGAGGCAATATGATCGTTTGTAACGGCAATCTGTTTTACTATGTTTATTTCTTGTTCCAAGTTTTCTTTTTTCAAAGGAAGTTTGGTTGCCCTATGTAGCATTGACCAATATGCTGCCTGTTCATGGGTGTTTGGATGACATGAGGTTGCATGGATTGTGGTGTTGCATGTGTTGTCGTGTCTTGTGATATTTAGGTCCAGGTAATTCATGCTTTTGTTTTTCTTATGTTTTACTGTAAATGAATTTTTCTGGTGTAGGCTACTGAAACAATTTAGAATATGTGCTATGTCTTTGGAATCTCCTTTTACTAGCAGCAGTGTGTCATCAACATATTTCTTGTACAATTCAAGTTTATTCAGGCAGAGTTGCTGGCTTTTAAATAGTTTTTGTTCCAAATGATTTACGTATATGTCTGCTATTGTACCAGATATACGTGAACCCATTGCTAGTCCATCTGGTTGCTTGAAAACATTGCCATTGAATGTAAAATAATTGTAACTCAGGGTCAGCTGGATGAATTGCATGAACTCACTAATCTCTGTGTATGCAAGTTTTTTTTTATCTTTCATAAGATTCTTTTGCATTAGTTTTAAGGCTTCTTGTACAGGTATGTCTAAGATAACTCGAAATGAACGTTTAATGTTTGGATGAAACAATAAACTTATCTTTGCGTTCAATTTCTAGTTTGGAAGTCGCGTAGTGGACAGCCATTTCTAAGAAGATTTGTTGCGCCTTGTTTTGCAGAATGTTTGTTATTTTAATAAATTCAGCAACCAGCCACTTCTTAGTGTGTTTTATGTTTTATTGAGCCAACAGGCGTTTCGAGCTTTCATCCATCTTCAGATGGCGTAATTACAGATTAGTTCCATATTAGTTTGAAAGTTGCAGATGGTCGGTGCAAAATGACGAATTTGTACTCAACTTTAATCAATATTCCGTGTTAGATTTTACTATATGCTGTGCTTGAGTCTACTTACAACCTCCTCAGCATGTTAATCTTTGGTTTTTTATTTGATGTTATAACAGAAACACATTTCATCCCATCGTTTGCACATAGTCACTGCACCATCCGTTGTATTCCTGACTGACAACTTTTTGGTTACAATGATATGTACGGTCAAAGTTATATTTTAATGAGGTTGCTGCTGTGATATATGAACATTGAATGTGACATGATTATAAGTGATATATTTGACAAAATCTGGTTACTTAAAATTATTTTTATGATAATAAATTGCCATAATACGTTTTTCTACACAGGATCCATATTATATAATTTATTGCAATACTACAGACATAACAACTAGGTTTTTACATGTAGCAGGAATTTTACGCGCATTTGAAGAGCTTATATGGCGTAATGTATTTCTCATTTTGCTTTGTGGTTTATTTAGCTTCTAGTATTAAAATAAAATAAGTAATATTTAACCAATGTAGAAAAAAGTATTGATAGGGACAGCGGGAGCGGCGGGGAGTTAACTGGTAAAGTAAGGCAAGGGTACTCAGTTCAGGTTCGTTTGACACATTTTGTTTTAATAAAAATATTTAAAAAATCCATACTTTTACAACAAGAGTCTGAAGGCCAGAACAAGACAAAATTTAAATTGTTTAAAAAAACAAGTTTTAAAAAGTACCAGTCAACGTTTTATTATTTATTTACACTTGGCACGACCCGTTTTAGGATATGAATCCCATTATCAAGTGTAGTTTTTTTGTGCTATTTCATTATCTTTTATTCAATTTTATTCAGGCAGGGTTCTTGGCTTTTAAATAGTTTTTATTCCAAATAATGTATGTATGTGTCTGCTATGGTACCAGATATACTTGAACCCATTGGTAGCCCATCTATAATATCTATAATCCGCTGATCATGAAATTTCACTTCAACAATACGATCTTCAGTATGAACCGTCAGCATAGATATCTTAAAATCTGGTATAGCTTTATGTTTATATGACCAGTCATTACCTAGAATTAAGGCTATATTAAATTTATCTACGACAACAAAAGAATGAAAAAACAACTGTTGGTTTATTATAAAAGTCAAGTAAACTTCTTAAGTAATGTTTTGGCTTTTCTTGCCAGTAACACCTACAATCTTTATACCGCTGACTGGTAACACTGGGCAATTCCAGTACTTCATTGTAATTCTAGATAATTCTTTGGAGAGAATACAAACTTCACTACCGGGGTCAGTTATAATATTCACTTCAGTGTCCTTTACATAGCCTTTACTGACGGGTTTGTAACTCTTGTCTTTTTTTGTAATTATCTTCACGAAGCAAATCGAGTTGCCAAGTATCCTCATCTTGGTGTGATAATGAAAATTTACAATTGCTCTGCCGTCCGCTTTTGCTGACCCGCACTAAGGGACGGTTCTAGTTTTCCGAATTCTCTATTACTATATCACCTATAGTACGACCGTCATCAGTTACTTGCTTCTTCACCGAATCACTGTGTAGATTACCTATCTTCCGTACTTTAGAATTATTTTCCTGGCCCATTACAGTTTCTTTACCTCTGTATTGCCTCTTAACATGACAAAAACGGCCCTGATTATTATAATTATTATATTTGCGAGATTGGGGTTGATTAACATTATTATAATTACGAGAATTATTTTCTCTATTGAGCTTAAGTTTCTCGTATTCTAGTGATGGTCGTTAGTTCTTACGTAGTAGACCCGTTTAGCACTGTCTCAGAGTGTATTCATCCAAGACCCACTGGTACCATGGTACGCCTCACAACCTGGGCAGCTACCACTCTCCATCTCCTTCCGTCTCTATTCGCAAGTACATTTACTTCCGTGTTTCGTTTATACAGCAGCTCGTTACCAGGAAGAGGCAAGCACACTGGCCGAAAATAAATATCCCCCTTCCTTCTAGTTCTCTAGTTCTAGTTCTATACGCTATATCGTTCTTTGCTCTGCGCATTCCTCTGAGCCAATCCACCTTTTTTATGTAAGGGCACGTAAAGATAAAACATTACATCTCGACTGTCAATTACGATAACAAAACTTCGCTATATAACTATAGATAGCATTAAAATGTAGACTTTCATGGCCGGAAACGTCATGTGCATTAAAATTATCCGGCCTGTTATGCCGTGATCTGGTGAATTTGTTTTCAAAACCCATCGTTTTGTCCCCGTCTGCAGAGGACACCTTCACAGGGGCCTGTAGCATTGCACGTACAACACACACACTGGCTCTCTACTGACTGCCGCTAAGTTGGGTGTCTGCGCGTTGCCGTGCCGACGCGTGACGTCACGTGTTTTGAAGACGTCAGTGCAATTGGCCGTAGTCCGCTTCCGCCAATCGCTGTTGCCATCACACTGTAGATGAAGGGTGCAATATTCCTTCTGCAGCATCGGCATCCATGTACCGTTTAGTTTCACGCCCTCTTCCTTACGACTGAAATTATTCGGGTGTTTGGTGATTTCAATTACCTCCCTGTAGAGCCTTTCATAGTATCTGCTTGTGGACGCTGGTACTTTCGTCTCGTCGAAGCGAATGTGGTGGTTACTCTTGTGTCCCAACTTCGTCGCCGCTTTTGTGTCCCAGCCTCGTCGTAGGTGTCGGTGGCCGAGTGGAACGAGACCGACACTGTAACAAAGATAGCACGCCGGTGCAGGTACGGAGGGGAGCAGCCAGAAACTACAAACACTAGAGTAAATTAGAAAGAGATATATATTGCACAGAATGTAACAATATTTAACTTTTACATAGTACTGCAGAATGTTGATACACAGTTGTTAGAGGCCTGCCTAGTGCCTGTACGATAGCAAAGTCTTCACTGGTGCCTATCTGATTACGAAGGTCCTAACTCGTTGCTATCTAAGTCCGAAGTGGCGATGTCCTTCAGTGGTGGCCACGAGCGGAGTTGTCGCAGAGGGCGCTCGTGGCTGTCGTCGTGAGAACGCCGCGCCGTGCGTGCATGGTGGCGCGCGGCGAAAGTAGGTGGCGCACACTTTGTACTTGTGCGACACCACAGTTACCTGACTGGAAAGCATCCTCTGTAACAGCTGATCGTTCCGTTACTCCTCATCTATAGTTGCCCTTGTGTTCTTCCAAACGTTTTGCGACAGTTCTTTTGCTGGTAGCCATGTAAAAATCTTCGCAGCTGCACGGGTCCTGTATACTCCAGCTTTTTCGAATGGTTTGCGACCGTCCGTGGCAGGCTTACAGTGTTCCTGTATCTTAAGGGTTGGTTTGTAAATTACGGAAAAAATCTCCAAATTCTTTTCGTTGCAGTTTTACCGAACGGCAGAAACATCTTAGATTTTGTAGTGGCCTTCTCATTAATTTGATTTCTGAGTGGCTGCTTTAACGCATTTCTTATTTCTGCTGGCGAGTATCCGTTTTTCATTAGCGCATTGTGGAGATGTTCCATTTCAGCGTCAAGCTACTCAGGTTCACAAATGTTTATAGCTCTATCCGCAAACTTTTTGATGGTGGTTCGAATCCAGGTGCAAATAACGATACGTTTTTGTGGGCTTACGGTATACTGTGTGCCCAAACTACCATTTTCATTTATGAAAAACAAGCACACCGAGAAAATGTAATTTGCCGTCTGCCTCTTCCTCCATTGTAAATTGTATTTTCGTGTTTATGCTATTCAGATGCTCGTGAAACCGGGTTAGTTACTTCCTACCGTGTCTCCACAGCAGTAAAGTTTCATCCACGTATCGACACTATACATTTGGCTCTTTTATGACAGTAATTAAAGCCCGTTATTCGAAATTCTCCAAAAAAAGATTGCAATTACAGCACTTCTGAGACTTCCCATAGCCACGCCATCTGTTTGTTCATAAAACTGCCCATTCTACTTGAAGTATGTGGTCGTCAAACAGCACTACAGTAGCATACTTTGCGGGATTAATATATATAACATTGATAAGAGAATTTCATATGCAACCACTCGCTCAGCGAAAGACTGTAACCAAAGACTGCAAAATGGTATAGATCTCACCATTTTTTAAGAGAGGTAATAGGAGTTTTCCGAAAAATTACTAGCTCATATCTATGATGTCGATTTAAGACAGGATTTTGGAACATATACTTTCTTCGATTTTTGAGAACTACTTCGAAGACGACGACCAATTTATCCATAATCACTAGAGATTCAAAAAGTAACGTTCTTGTTAAATACAGCAAGGTCTTTGGTAGCCTGAAATGGTGTTTACTGCGGACATGGGATCTGAAATTGCCGGCCGCGATGGCCGAGGGGACTGAGGTGCTCCAGTCACGGTCTGCACGGCCACTACGGTCAGGAGTTCGAATCCCCCCTCGGGCATGGATATTTGTGCCGTCCTAGTTCGTAAGTAGTTCATAAGTAGTTTGTAAGTTTAGGGACTGATGACCCCGTAGTAAAGTCCAATAAGCTTAACAAACATTTGATTTGGATCTGAAATTGATTCGATATTTCCAGATGTCCAGTACGCATTTGACACTGTACCTCGCAAGCCGCTTCTAATGAAATTTCGTGATTATGAAATCTTTATTGCCATAAAGGAGGTAGGACATAGTAATTGACAGAAAGTGATACCTAGCGTCTTCCAGGGACCGGTTATAGCGCCCTTACGCTTCTCGATTTAGGAGGCATTCTGAACAGCTAGATGTGTTCACTAAAGACCATGTAGCGAAGACTCCAGAATTGGAATCAAGAACAGCTGCCAGCATTCGTAGTTTAGAAGTAGATAAAGAAACTTAAATCTGTTAATAAAAATAAGTTTCTAGGTTCCGATTGTATACCACCTTTGTTCATTTCAGAGTTTGCTAATGCCATAGCCCCATACCTAGTTACCGTACACAACCACTTGGTCAGTAAAGATCCGTACTCAAAGACTGGAAACTTACACAGGTCACTCCAACATTTAAGAAAGGCAATAGCAGTGATTCGCAAAATTACAGGCCTATGCTATTTACGTTGGTTTGTAGCAGGACTTCATAGCATATACTTTCCTCAAATATTATGAACTATGAGGAAGAAAACGACCAATTGACCAGTAGTCAGCACGGATTCAGAAAGCATCGGTCTCGTGAAACACACGATGTGTTGAGTGATATGGACAAGAGATGTTAAATAGATTCCGTGTTTCTCGATTTCCAGAAAGTTTTTGACACTGTACCTCACAAGCGTCTTCCAATCATTTGTGCAACTGTATTCGGCATTTCCTTTCAGATATGACCCAGTACGTTGTAATGGACGGATATAATTGACTTAAAGAGAAGTGACATCTGGCGTTCCCCAGGGAAGTAGTGTAGAACTCATGATGTTCCTAATCTTTATAAACGATTTAGGATACAATGTGGGCAGATCACTTAGGCTGTTCGGGGATGATGCTCACATTATAGATTAGTAAAGTTACCAGAAGATCAAAAGCAACTGTAAAATCGTTTACGTAAGATATCTGCACGGTGCAAAAATTGGCAATTGAACCTTACTAGTGAAAAGTGTGAGGTGATCTATATTATCACTACAAGCAATCCGTTAAACTTCTGTTACACGATAAATCAATTCTACTAAATACCTAGGAGTAACAATGACGAACAACTTAAATTCCAAAGAACACGTAGAAAATATTGCAGGGGAGGCGAACCAAAGGCTACGTTTCATTGGTAAAACACTTAGAAGGTGCAATACTTCTACTAAAGAAACTACCTACTACACACGTACATTGTATTATGGAGTATTGCGGCGCAGTGTAGGATCCTCTCCAAGTAGGACTGATGGATGATTTAGAGAAAGTTCAGAGAAGGGCAGCTCGTTTTGTATTTTCGTGATATAGTGGAGAGTGGACACGACCTTTGGTGGCATTCAACTCCGCAAGGAGGTCTTTGGCGTGACGTCACGAGTGCTGGACTGCTGTGCGCATCGCTCTCGATTTTTTATATAATTTTAGGATTAATATAATTATTTTAATTGTTATTTCGTGACAATATTCAATCTAGAGGTGTTCTAGTAAAGGTTCGTCAGTTATTTTAGCGTTTGTTGTGCCGTAATTGCTTTAAGTGGTGTTATTTGTGTTCGCGTGTGCGCCGGCATCGACGTCTTACTGCTTTGTTTACATCTGGTGGCGAGTGGTTCCAGCCGTAGCGGTCTCCGAAAGCTAAGTTCTAATAAGTGTTTGTGTATTGTAGTTAAATTATTAAAGTTTTAGATTTCAGGAGGTGTTATCGCGCTAGTTGTTTATTAACTTTAGTACTTTTCAACAGGTGACTTGCTGTTTTTAACGTAGTTGAGGTTGGGAAACTTTAAGTTACGGTATTTGATAACTCTTGTACTCTCACAGTGTTTAGTTGTTTTATTAGTGACGCTTGAATTTGAACTTGTTTATACAAGCAACAGTGTAATGTTTCTGTGGTAGTGTTATTTGCTCTTTTCTGATACTATTAGTTGTTGTTACTTGATTTGTAGAGACTGAGGTTTGTTGATTGCTGTAGTTAAGAGGTACTTCCTACTTATATTGTAGAAACTTAACTTCATAACGTAGACGTCTAGTTTTTCTTAACAAATTATTGTAAAATTTTACCATGAGTGAAAAGTGTGGGCTCTGTCGTAGGGTCGTGCGTAGTGGGCTGCAGTGTGGGATTTGTAGTAAGTATTTTCATGGGGGGGAGTGCAGTGGGGAAGACAGTGGGCATTGTGGTGAGGTTCTCTCCTGGAACTGTAGGATTTGCAGCAGGAATAAGTTGATAGAGGAGCAGGAGCGTTTGATCTGCGCCCTTCAGGTGCAGTTGAAAAACGCTGAAGAGGAACTAGGTAGGTTGAGGAGGGGAAGGGGGGCTGGGGAATGGGAACTGGCAGTTGGCAAGAAGGTAGCTAGGAGAAGGTATTCAGATAGCTTTACATTGCAAGTTGCAAATAGGTTTGACCAACTGTCAGAGTTGAGTGGAGATGAACCTCCTGTAGCTGTAGGTGTAGGAAGTACGCAGCAGACCTCAGCTTTTGGTAAGCCGAAATCTGTAGAGAGGTCTCTTAGGAAGAAGAAGGTTCTGCTGCTAGGTAGTTCTCATGGCAGAGGTGTTGGCCAACATTTGCAGGAAGTACTTGGGAGTGAGTACCAGGTCACCAGCATAGTGAAGCCTAGTGCAGGGTTAGATCAGGTCACTTGTAACATAGGGGACTTATGTAGGAATTTTTCAAAAGAGGATCAGGTAGTTATAGTGGGTGGGGACGGGAACAGTCTTGATAGGGACGGGGAATATGATATAGGTGGTGATCTGGAAAGGATAGCAACTGAAACTGGTGGCACGAATGTGCATTTCGTGCAGCTGTTTCAGCGTCATGATAGGCCTTGTCTTAATACGGCTGTCAGCCGTCTTAACATGGGGCTTGAGAAGGCGCTGATGACGGAGGGCATGGATCACATTGCAGTGGTGCCAGTTGAAACTATCCAAAGGTCGGATTTTACTAGGCACGGTCTGCACCTCAATAGGTATGGTAAGGGGAGGTTGGCAAAGCTCATAGGTGACAGTGTAGTAGGGGGTGGGGGTTTCACTCATGTGTTGGTGTTAGGGCTGCACCTTTTTTAGACTGAAGACAGCTGATAGATATTCCTGCTTAAAGGAAGTCCCTCTAAGAAATGAACCACCTTTGACAAAGTCTAAGAATATAAGTAATAAGGGAATTACTGTTTTTCATCAAAATATACAGGGTATCAGAGATAAAGTTAATGAAATGCTTATTGATACTGATTCTGACATTATTGGAATTTCAGAGCACTTTTTAAGTGGTGTGACAATTAAGAGACTTCCTTTGCCAGGATACAGGTTAGCTGCCTTCTACTCTAGGAGTTCTTTGCAGTGTGGGGGAGTGGCCATGTATGTAAAAAACGATTTTTCATCGGAGTCAATCGATTTTTCTAAACACTGCACAGAACAGATATTTGAATGTTGTGCAGGAGTTGTTAATGTTAATGGAACTAAACTAGTAATAGTTGTTATTTATAGATCCCCTGACTCAGATTTTAAAATGTTTCTGCCCAAGCTGGAATTGGTTTTGGGTTCACTGTATAGGAAGTATAAAAATTTAATTGTGTGTGGAGATTTCAACATTAATTGTGTAGGTGATAGCTCAAGGAAAAGTCAGCTGTTAGATCTATTTAATTCCTATAACATGATGCAAACAGTATTTTTTCCAACGAGAGTGCAAGGAAATAGCAGTTCTACCATTGACAATATTTTTGTTCATTCTTCATTATTAGAGGGGCACTCTGTCAGCAGAATAGTAAATGGCCTATCAGACCACGATGCCCAACTTTTAATTCTAAAAAGTATTTGTTCTCAAACAAATGTTAAACATAAATATCAACTACACAGGAAAGTTAATCCAGTTGCAATTGAGACCTTTTTAAGCCTAATTAAGGAACAAGAATGGCAGGATGTTTATAGTGCTGATAATGCAGATGATAAATATAATGCTTTTCTGAACACATTTATTATGCTGTTTGAAAGTTGCTTTCCGCTAGAACGCTCAAAACAGGGTACTTTCAGTAACAGACAGCCAGGGTGGATGACAAAGGGGATAAGAGTATCATGTAGAACTAAGCGGGAGTTGTATCAAAATGTTAGAAGCAGTCAGAATGAAGATGCAGTAGCTCATTACAAACAGTACTGTAAGGTTCTGAAAAATGTCATTAAGAATGCAAAAAGTATGTGGTACGCAAAAAGAATAGCAAACTCTCGGGATAAAATTAAAACTATCTGGTCAGTCGTGAAGGAAGTGTCTGGTCAGGAGCAGCAGGTAGAAGATATAACGTCAGTGCGTAGTAGGAATGTTTCTGTTACTGACAAGTTAGATATATGTGCAATATTCAATAATCACTATCTGAATATAGTAGAGGAACTAAACAAAACTCTAGTTTCTACAGGTAATCATATAACGTTTTTAGAAAATGCGTTTCCGAGGCTGTTGCCTGAAATGATCCTTCATGATACTTCCATAGGTGAGATTGAGTCAATAATTAAATCACTAAAGACTAAGGACTCTTGTGGATATGATGGGGTATCTAGCAGAATTCTAAAGTACTGTTCTCCATATGTTAGCCCAGTACTAAGCCATATTTGTAATTTTTCCTTTCAGAATGGTCAGTTTCCTAACAGATTAAAGTACTCAGTAGTGAAACCGCTTTATAAAAAAGGAGAAAGGGATAATGTAGACAACTATAGACCTATTTCTATGCCATCGGTTTTTTCCAAAGTTATTGAAAAGGCTGTATATTCAAGATTAATTGATCATTTCAGTTCACATAATTTCCTGTCAAACGTACAGTTTGGTTTTAGAAGTGGTTTAACGACCGAAAACGCTATATTTTCGTTTCTCTGTGAGGCACTTGATGGGTTAAATAAGAGGCTACGGACATTAGGCGTCTTCTTTGATTTAACAAAAGCGTTTGATTGTGTTGATCACAAAATATTGTTGCAGAAGTTGGAACATTATGGAATACGGGGAGTAGCCCACAACTGGTTCAACTCTTACTTTAATAATAGACAACAGAACGTAATTCTCCGCAATGTAGAAAATGGCTATGACGTGCAATCCCAATGGGGCACAATTAAGTATGGGGTGCCCCAGGGGTCTGTTTTGGGACCATTGCTGTTTCTTATTTATATAAATGATATGCCTTCGAGTATAACAGGTGATTGTAAAATATTTTTGTTTGCTGATGATACCAGCTTGGTAGTGAAGGATGTTGCTCGTAATATTGACACAGTATCAAATAATGCAGTTCAAGAGATAAGTTCATGGCTAATAGAAAATAAGTTGATGTTAAATCACAGTAAAACTCAGTTTATACAATTTCTAACACATAATTTGACGAAATCTAACATTATGATTACACATAATGGGCATGTGATAAGTGAGACTGAACAGTTCAAATTTCTAGGTGTTCATATAGACAGTAAGCTGTCATGGAAAGCCCATGTTCAGGATCTTGTTCCAAAACTAAATTCTGCTATATTTACCATTAGAACAATATCTGAGATAAGTGATTTTTCAACACGAAAAGTAGTCTATTTCGCTTACTTTCACTCACTTATGACGTACGGCATTGTTTTTTGGGGTAACTCGCCTGATGCAAAAAGGATATTTCTGGCTCAAAAACGGGCGGTTCGAGCAATATCTGGTGTAAGTTCGCGAACGTCATGTCGACCCCTTTTCAGTAGTCTGGGAATTTTGACTCTGGCGTCACAATATGTTTTTTCTTTAATGTCGTTTGTTGTTAATAATATCAGCTTATTCCCACGAGTTAGTAGCTTTCACTCGGTGAATACTAGACAGATGTCTAATCTACATTTGCACCACACCACCTTAACACTTGTGCAGAAAGGGGTGCAGTATTCTGCGGCATCCATTTTCAATAAGCTGCCACAAGAACTTAAGAATCTTAGCACTAATCCACATGCTTTCAAATCTAAATTGAAGAGTTACCGCGTGGCTCACTCCTTTTATTCTGTCGAGGAACTCCTAGAAAAGTTAAACAATTAAGCTAATTTATTTTTTCTTTATTGATTCTTTTCACTTTGTCTTAAGATTGTCGTGTGCAAAGGACTACTTAAAATTTTTCTATTACCATTATTGTGTAACAATTAATGTATTGACTTGTTCCATGACCATGGAGTCTTACTCCTGAAGTGGGTCCTATGGAACAGAAAAAACAAATAAATAAATAAATAAGTGTGTTACATAAATGATGCACGAGTTGGATGGAAATCATTAATGGAAAGGCGTTATTCGTTGCGGCGATATCTGTTTGCTTTATTTTGCACCATTTTTCTCCCCCGAATGCGAACAGATTTTGTAACCACCACGCTACGTAGGAAGACAAGATCATCACGATAAAATAATGAAATGAGGTCGGAAACTGTAATTTTTAAGTGTTTCCTTTTTGCGTTTGTAAGTAGAGAATTGAACGGTAAAGAAATATTACGAAAGCGGTTAGATGTGTTTGTGGAGTCAATGTGTAGATTCAAATAAATGTTCCGTAGAAAAGAGGTACAGTTACTCCAAAAAGTATTCGTCTAATAGATGATCGTATGTTTAAGGGTGTATAAAGAGTGGAAAACTGGCAGATTGAAATAAAGCAGGGACAATGACGTCCTTACTGATCAGTGAAAATGAGAATAGAATAAAGAAACACAGATTGCTATTTAAATAAACATGGTTAAGCATTCGGAAGTACATATAGGCAATGTAAGACACAAAATAAGTATTCGTCTACAGAACTGGAAATCACACTTTGAACATAGAATGTAACTGTTAGTACTTTGCAGGGCCTCCTTTCCTCTGTATAATCGCTTGCATTCTTCTTGGCATGGATTTCACCATAGATTCTGTCGTTTGCCTTGTAATTGTTTCGCCATTCCTCTTGTAGAGCGTTCTGTAGATCACTTCTACCGGATATCTGACGATTCCTGATGTTTTTGTCGAGTAAATGCCACAAATGCTCTATAGGATTAATGTCGGGGGATTGCGGTGGTGTCTGCATCCAGTGGGGCGTGTTATACAACAGTCACAGCTTTGTATCTAGAGCAATTTTTTTTGGATCATTATCTTGTGTGAAAATATAATCACCATTATGACCCATATGATTCACACTACTGGATAAACGCGTTTTTTGGATATTTATGTAGATCTTGTGGTCCACAATGCCATCAATAAAACAAAAATCCCCCACACCATTTGCGCTCATGCACCCCCACACAGGTACTGAACCTCCTCCACGTTAAACTGAGGATGTCATATTTCTCTCTTCAAGTTCACAATTCTTTTTTCTCCACACTGTTACTCGCCCATTAGACGTAAACAGCTGAAATCGACTCTCGTCCGTAAATACAACCTTCTTCTTCAAATCAAACCCATCTGATTTATGTTGTCTTGCAAATGCAAGTCGCTTTCTTCTGGTGATTTTACTGATGTATGGTTTTGTACGGCCTTTCGGCTTCCATACCCAGCTTCATGAAACGTATTTCTTACAGTCTGTACTGAAACAGACCTTCCTGTACGCACATGAAAAGCAGCAGCAAGTTGTGGAGCGCTCAGTTTCGGATTTTTGATGACTTCTCGAAGAAGCTGTCGTTTCTCCATCTTGGACAGAACTGCAGGACGACCGCTTCGTGATTTGTTTTCGTAGTTTTTGTTCTGATTAAACATGTATATAATGCCCTTCACCGTACTGGTAGGTCTACCGACGGTTTCTCCGATTTCTTGAAAACATTTTCCTTGTCGAAACAACCTGACGCAGATTTATCTCTCTTCCTTTGTAGTTTCGCAAAGATTTTAAATGTTCAAATGTTTGTACAGCTTATGGGACTTAACTACGGGGTCATCAGTCCCTAAACTTACAAACTACTTATGAACTACTTACGAAATAGGACGGCACAAATATCCATGCCCGAGGGGGGATTCGAACCCCCGACCGTAGTGGCCGTACAGACCGTGACTGAAGCGCATCAGTCCCCTCGGCCACCGCGCCGGCCGCAAAGTTTTCTACCCATATTACGTAAATATCACGCAACGGCTTTCAGACCGGAGAGACAGCTATTCACTGTGCTGGATGGAAAACAACGTCATAACGAACGCGAGAGGGGCGTGTATCAGAGAGGCCCAATACCACAGATATTGCTTACTAGAATAATACTTGTTTGACGTCCATTGAGGTGTGATTTTAAATAGTGTGTATTTGTTAACAAATTCTGCGACATATGAACCATAAATAGCGTTTTATTTCCAAGTGGAGAAATCAACCAATTTAAGGAAATAGTTATTATTCATTTCGCAGTTACGTTTGTTTGTTAATCTATCGGACCAAACTGCGTGGTCATCAGTCGGTAGCTTACAAACTACTTAAACCTAGGTAAACTAACCTAAGGACACACTCACACATCCATGCCCCAGGGAGGACTCGAACCTCGACGGCGAGCAACCGCGCGCTTCGCAGCGAGACGCTTTAGACCGCTCGGCTACTCCACCGCGGCATGTTTGTATGACTGCGCGCATTATAGTCTATGCGCCACGGTCGGACGAATACTTTCTGGAGTCACTGTGGGAACGCAGAAGAGTTTAGAAATAATACGAGAGTTCCCGGAAATGAGCAGAGTTATGTGCCGTTTTAGCATGTGGGTACTTGGGGAGGGTGGCTTTGTCCGGTACGTGGATCGATGGCGGCCGGCGGCAGTGGCGTGGCCCGGAGGTAGCGTGGCGGCCACCGGAAGCGGCCGTCGCCTCGGGTTACGGCGGGCCGCTGCACTGCTGAGGCTTGTCCGCCCGCTGTTTGGCCCGCGCGAAACCTCGCAACCACAACAAGTGCTCGAGTTCGCCGCGCGTCTACCGCCGCCAAGTGAGAAACCGCACAACGCCCTGCCCAAAGTTCTGCGGCGCGCAAAACACGAGTTGCTCAGCGGGTGCCGATGAAGTACTGTGCCCTTGTAAACACACGTCCGGCCTCTAAAATTGCTAAACCACGAGAGAAAGCAAATAACATAATGTAACCTCCTAAAATCAGAGTGGTTCTTCTGAATAGTCATTTGTTGAGAAATATACAGAGGCGGACAAAAGTAATCAGACTGAAAGTTTCTCGCTTCTCCTTCTCTCTTACAAAGATTCCTTCTGCTGTGTGTTTCAACTTGTTCTAGCTGAATACCTCTGTACAACGTTATGTTAATCTCACTGCGTATTTTTAACTTTATTCTATGTGAATGTAAAGGTATTGCAAAACCTATCTGACTGCGTAATGTTTATGACTGTGCCCTTGTAAACACACGTCCGGCCTCTAAAATTGCTAAACCACGAGAGAAAACAAATAACATAATGTAACCTCCTAAAATCAGAGTGGGTCTTCTGAATAGCCATTTGTTGAGAAATATACAGAGGCGGACAAAAGTAATCAGACTGAAAGTTTCTCGCTTCTCCTTCTCTCTTACAAAGATTCAAATCAAATGTTCAAATGTTTGTAGAACTTATGGGACTTAACTATGGGGTCATCAGTCCCTAAGCTTACAAACTACTTATGAACTAGCTAAGACTAAGGACGGCACAAACATCCATGCCCGAGGGGGGATTCGAACCCCCGACCGTAGTGGCCGTGCAGACCGTGACTGGAGCGCCTCAGTCTCCTCGGCCACCGCGGCCGGCTACAAAGATTCCTTCTGCTGTGTGTTTGAACTTGTTCTCGCTGAATGCCTTTCTACAACGTTATGTTAATCTGACAGCGTATTTTTAACTGTATTCTATGTGAATGTAAAGGTATTGCAAAACCTATCTGACTGCGTAATGTTTATTATAATGAGACACAAACTGCTAATTGTTTCTGTATGAAAATGTCATAACAAAGTTAACTGTCTGAAAATTAATGATAATAAAAATCACTGTGATAATAATTTTGGCCCTTCAAACTTGTTTCTGACTGAACTAAGAATCTTTAACGGAATATAACGAAGACAATATTTATCAATGCCATCTGACTCAGTGCGATCTCTTATTAACCTGAGCCGCGATGGAGTAGCCGAGCGGTCTAAGGCGCCTCGCTGCAGCGCGCGGTTGCTTGCCGTCGGAGGTTCGAGTCCTCCCTCGAGCATGGGTGTGTATTTTGTCTGTAGGTTAGTTTACCTTAGGTTAAGTAGTTTGTAAGCTACGGACTAATGACCACGCAGTTTGGTCCAATAGATTTACAAACATTTGAACATTTTGTTAACCTGAACACTGTATGAATTGTCCTACCCTAAAATCTGTAAATCATACTGAACTGTAAGCTTGACAAAACCTGATTCTTTCTCACTTTCACTTAAAATGTTCAAATGTTCCAATGTTTGTAAATCTATCGGACGAAACTGCGTGGTCATCAGTCCGTAGCTTACAAACTACTTATATATAGGTAAACTAACCTAAGGACAACACAGACACTCATGCCCCAGGGAGGACTCGAACCTCCACGGCGAGCAACCGTGCGCTCCGCAGCGAGACACTTTAGACCGCTCGGCTACTCCACCGCGGCCCACCTTCACTTACTGCATAAATTTGCGCAACACAGAACTGCTTCCTGCAGTATTAACTACTGGAAAACTAACAACAGAAAACATCTATGGCACTTTTAATAAAAATGCGAGGAGGGATAAACTGGTAACCTCTTTAAGAAACTCGAACTAATTACTTAAAATGAAATATCTGGTTTATTTTCTAACTGATGTAACATCATGAAAATTAAACAATGTCATGTTTATGATTTTAAAATCTTTCAGAGAAAAATATAACTCAGATATTTAACCTGCCTACAAAATTATTTGTAAACAAAGAGAAACATTTCTTTTCTCTTAATAAATTTAACTCTATTCAAACAAACAATGTTACAACAATACTATATTTCAAGAACACTTGAAATTTCTATTTCATGAAAAAAACGCAATCTCAAAACGAAACTATTACAATAAATACTTTTCCTAAAGGGGTCCCTAGCATGAATCGTGAGATCACAAGCTAGCAGCAAGATCTTTCAAAAATGTTCAAATGTTTGTAAAGTCTATGGGACTTAACTACGGGGTCATCAGTCCCTAAACTTACAAACTACTTATGAACTACTTACAAACTAGGACGGCACAAATATCCATGCCTGAGGGGGGATTCGAACCCCCGACCGTAGGGGCCGTGAAGACCGTGACTGGAGCGCCTTAGTCTCCTCGGCCACCGCGGCCGGCCAAGATCTTTCCCGACCGTTACTGTTACCATCAGTTCAGCCTAAAAATGTGAAGTTGTGCCACAGAAACATGCCAAGTATTTCATGAACAACTTTACAAACTTCAAAAGATCGTTTCTCCAACGTCGTCTATTCCTTTTCGTCTCCATATCTTAAACAGCTTGGCTCAGCATTCAAGTATCAAAATCTCATCTCCTCGGCTATCCCGCCGGAACGACAACTGCACACAACCACGGTCCCCAGGCTTCTGTAACCTCATCCGTGCGCCTAGCAAAGTCTGCAATCACAGTAATCACAACCATACTTCCCGGCAACAATACTATCACTGTCTCCAATATCGATAGTACTGCCATCGAAAAATAAGCCTGCAACCAAAGATAAACGACCCATGTCTGACTAGCTTGACACTGGTCTCAAATTCGCAGTACATTTGAATATGAAATGTATATCTTCCCATAGCAGGTATCTTAAAAGATAATCGGAGTAATCAGAGAAGTAAACCTTAAATATATTTTAACTAAACAAAAAAATTATTCTTTACAAAAGTGTAATAAACATGTCAATCTGAACATATACAGAACAACAAGTAACAAAATACAACTTATGGAAGGAAGAAAAAATAAAATCGAAATATGCAACGGGCAAAAGTATTCCGACCCTCAGCATTCAGTATTTGGTAAAGTGTCTCTCTGTATTACTGTCCTCACTCTTTGTGGCATGGAATAAACAACCTTTTTTGTTATAATCAAATGTTCAAAAGTTTGTGAAGTTTATGTGACTAACTGTTGGGTCATCAGTCTATGTGGCCGGCCGCAGTGGCCGAGCGGTCTGCTGCGCGCTAGTCACAGTCTGAACGGCCGCTACGGTCGGGGGCTCGAATCGCCCTTCGGGAATGGATGTTTGTGTCGTCCTTAGTATAAGGTAGTTCATAAGTAGTTTGTAAGTTTAGGGACTGATGACCCCGAAGTCAGTTAAGCTTAACAAAATTTTGATCATTTCATCAGACCCTAAAGTTACAAACTACCTTATACTAAAGAAAACACAAACATCCATACCCGAGGGGGCATTCGAAGCCCCGACGGGGAACGGCCTCGCTCATCGGAGCATAGTCCCTCAATGCCGCGGGTTTTTGCTATATCCGAATCGTATTCACCCATTCTTCTATATATTCACGCAATTGTGTTAAACTGCTCACATATCGTTTCTCTAGTCTCGTTTTCAATTCATTCCAGATATCTTAGATGGGAATAAGCTCCCGAGACGGCGGTGGGGTAATGAGGCGACAAGGCGTGTCGTATAGTACAGGAAATAAAAATCATATCCAAAATCCAACTTCGCAGCAATTTCCTTCAGATTTTACTTGAATATATCGAGATTCACAAATTTGTCTGTGGCGCCTTCAATAAATACAATCTCGCCAACACCTGTGTGAGACATGCAACCCCACACCATCACACTGCCGCCTCCACGTTTGATGGTTGCTTGCATGTTTCTGGGCTCCCACTCTGTGTTTGCGTCTGGCCACACTAAATTGCGGCCATACACTCCACAGAATCCTTGCCGATGAAATCTTCTGCAAAAACCTTCCGCTTTTTTACGTTGCACTTACTGATGAAGGGTTTGCGCCTTGGCACTCTGCATTGCACTCAGCAATGTCCAGGCATCAACACACTGTTCTAAAACTAACGTCGGTACCAACGCCTTCTGGCAGTTCTGCCGCTATAGCAGGGGCGGTTGTTAGCGATTATTCTTTCAACATTCGAACTGTCTTCCTTTTGTCTCCGTTTCGAGTTTCTGAGGATGCCCCTGTCGTAGGCGATTGACGAAAGCTTCTTATTCTCTCCGTTTCTGGGCGATACTAAATATAGTTTCCGGCGTCGGTAGATGACCTCGCCTATTTCTGCAGCCGCACAATATGCCTCCGCTCTTGCACTGTCGTACCCGTACATTTACGGGGCATGGCGCTACTCGTTCCGTTGGTATTTTTCGACGAGACCTGTGCTTTTCTGTAGTACGAGAAAGCTACTGACTGCTTGCTGCCGCCGAGTTGAACCTTCAGACTGCGGTTACCACGCTTGTGATGGTAACACAAGACTAATCGTTCCACGTAGAGGGTACGGTGACATTTGAATAGTCGACGTCTTCTTCATTGTGGCAAACTCGCAGATACACATTCCGTGTATGCATTAGTCACAGTTGACCGTGAGATACGAATGCGGCTTGCGTCTGAATAAATTTGTCCGCTTCTGTATATGTCAAGATTGATGATTTGGTATTTGGTTTCAGATTAGTTCCAAATCCGGCGTCGCCCGGGAAATATTTATTCAAGTGTAAAGTTAGTCCATCTCTCTCTCTCTCTCTCTCTCTCTCTCTCTCTCTCTCTCTCTCTCTCTCTCTCTCTCTCTCTCTCTCTCTCCCTCTCTACCTGCTCTTTCCTCCTTTCTCTCTGACCATCTGCTCGTCTTTCATCTCCCTCTGTTCTTCTTCTCATCTCCCGTCTCCATCTCCTCCTCCTCCCTCCCCGCCCCCCTCTCTCTGTCCCTCTCTGTTCGTCTCATCTCCCCCATTTCTGTTCATCTCCACCTTCCCCTTTCTCTGCCAAACACTTCTTCGACTTTCTATCGAGCTCCCCCCTCCCCCAGTCAATCACTCTTCCATCTGTGGATGGCACCATGTACTCTGCAGTCGTTGTCTATTTTTAACTGATGGAAAGTACTATCCTACGTCATATGTTATGTTCCTAACATGTCAGAGGTAACCCAGTAACCAGCACACAGGTGGAGTATTTTATGTTTTGTGTACACCAGATGCATGTGCCTTCGAAAGTTTTTATATAGATTTATAATTTTAATTTTACGTTTGAAAATGACAACTTGTTGTCGAAACTAGTCACGTAATAAAGTATGAAGTAAAATGTGCGATCTAAGCGTTCTTCTATGTGAAGTCTATATAAAATTTACAGATCGCTCCCCCTACTCGAGTATGTCGAATGTTATTTATTTATTGCCGGCCGCGGTGGCCGAGGGGCTGCGGCGCGCCAGTCACGGTCTGCACGGCCACTACGGTCGGGGTTTCGAATCCCCACTCGGGTATGGATATTTGTGCCGTCCTTAGTATTAGTTAGTTCATAAGTAGTTTGTAAGTTTAGGGACTGATGACCCCGTAGTTAAGTCCCATAAGCTATACAAACATTTGAACATTAATTAATTCATTCATTCATTTATTTATATTTGATTCCACTGCCTGATGGGGAAAGGCGGGCACATGGAGAGCCTGTTACGCTTTGGTGCCTTATATTATTCCTATTTTATGCTGTCATGGCACTTCCTATTTTTGGCCATGGAGATGGGAATTCCTAATTTTAGAGCGTCCGCTCATTATTACCGCGTGGAAGGTGTTATGATCCTGGCATCTACCAAAGTGCTGAGGAAAACCACCCTAACATCTCTGCATGATCAGTTGACAATATCCTGCGCGATTAATGAAAATATGTTTTACGTCTTTTGTAATTCATATTTGTTGTAACTGATGCTTCAGATGCTGTCATTCTCTTAATGTGTAGTGATTTCTTCGGTGTATTATTTCTTCAGATCCGATAGTTGCTTTGGTATCATTATTTGTTTCTTGATGAATGTTTTGATTACTATGGGAGGGTATGGGTTTTTTAACTTGGGGATCTGCGAATTGTAGCGATGTGGTTGCAGTTGAATCTTTTGGCTTCAAGTTTGGGCGTTAGCTGTGTATCCATCTTGAATTTAATAGTTTGATTGTAGCTGTTTCTTAGACTGTGCTGTTGCTTGTCCTTGGGTTTAGTTTGGCTGCACCTCGTAAAGTTTTTCTTTCTGTTGCCACGATCCATTAAGATATTCTCTCGTTAGTCATCCAGAATGGACGTGTAAATGTCTCGTAATTGTAAATGTATCCTTCTTTGTGCCGCTTTTTCCACCACGTATACGTCTTATTAGGCTTAGGCGAGTAGTGGCCTTTTTGTGACTTCTTTTTCGTGCTGTGACGAGGACATATGCTTATCTAGGATGATGCATAGGTATTTAGCCATGTCTCTGGCTGCGATAGTCTGTCCCCACAGTTTTACATTGGCATCTGTTGTTGATTGATTGCTATTTCTGATGTTCCTGTGTTAGAAAAGTATCAGTTGGTTTAGGCTTTATTTTCCACTTGCTGAGACACTTTTGTAATCGGTTGAGGTCTATTTACGTTTGGATCTTCAACTGTTGGCGCATGGCAACGGTATGTTGTGTCGTCTGCATAAAGGGTGAGACCATCATTCCATCTCGTTGGGCGTGGGATGTCAGCATTATACTGTGCAGTGCACTAAGGAGATGTATCGATGTAGGGAGGTAGGGCATGGCACGAAGTCGTTGTTTCTAAACATCTCAAAGGCGTTCTATACGATTCATATCAAGACTATTTGCAGACCAGTCCATTACTGGAATGTTATTGTCGTGTAAACACTCTGCCACTGGTCGTGCATTATGAACGGGTGCTCGGCCTTGTTGAAACATTCAATCGCCATCCACGAATTGCTCCTTAACAGTGGGAAGCAAGAAGGTGCTAAAACATCAATGTAGTTCTGTTTTGTGATAGTGCCACGCAAAACAACTAGGCGCGCAAGCGCCCTCCATGAAAAACACGACCACAACATAACACCACCTCCTGTGAATTTTAATGTTGGCAGTGCAGTCGCATGCAGATGATATTCGCCGGGAATACACACAACCTGCCATCGGATCGCCAGATTGTGTACCGTGATTCGTCTCTCCATTTTAGGAGAATTGACCACTGTCATGTCTTTCTCTGAAAATGCACGCGCTGTCATTTCTTCATATTAAAATTCAGCTGTCATTCCCACCCTAAATCTGACCTGCATATGGGAGTTCGTTACATGGTGTTCGTAGAGATTCTAATGTTCAATGAATTATTACGCAGCGATCTCTGTTGATCGCTGCAAAAGTCAAATGTTTACTTGCTAGTCAGTCTACTTTGTGTTGCTGTATAATGGTACTATATTCTACACTGATTTTAGTCAAACATTGGTGAAACAATATTGTTTAACAGTGCAAGAATGCTACCATAACCAGTCTGATACCTCAAATTTATATTCAAAAACAATAAAGGTACAAAGTGAAAGGACTGGGCGAGTAACCAATTAAAAAGCAAATTTTACTTTAATTAATTTCTTTCATTTAAAATTCAATAATTGAAATATATCATCGGGTGAAGCCCACATTTAATTGCTTAAGAATTTGAACAAATAACTTGTATTAAATTGAAGGATAAAGCAATGATAAGTTAGGAAACCTCCTGCGAGTGAAGACCGTTTTTCATCCCTTCACAATAAATTTGCACAATATTTCTAGCTTTAATATAAAAAGTTTAAAATAACAACGACTGCAGCGGGTGAAGACCACGCTACAGAATTTACAAAATTCGATACAAGGGAGCTTCCATCGGCTTCCGTGCTTTGAAATTTAATCAACTTTAAACGTGACTAAAAATGTTGGAGAACAAGTAAGAAAAGGCGCCAAACTGAAATACGTTTTTAAAACAATAATGAACAGGGCACTAGAAGGGAAAGTTCCGGGTTGTAATCTTCATTATATATAAAAAGCATATCTAAATTCAACAAGTACAACTTGGATGCCATATATATATATATATATATATATATATATATATATATATATATAATCTGATCATACACTGTTGGTATACACAAAGTCACTACACCGATTTTACGACGCAACCATTAGATTGCTCATCCTATGTAAATAAGATACTCTAAACTGGCATTTAAGGTACGACCGTGTTCTGAGAACACGTGCCCTAAATGAATGCAAGGTCGAATGATACTGGAGGTTATCAGCAGCAATAACCATTAAACACTAACTTACATCAAATCCAGTGGCGCAAATATATGGGATGATAGCCAATTTACTTCTCATCGGGTGGCGGGATAACAGTGCAGCTACTACAAATCAAGGAGACCTCGCCCTTCCCCACGAACATGGGCTTGGCCAACACTACCCACTCAGCTGACACTGCCAGACCCTATTCTTGTCACTCCAAGAGACCCATCCACGCTGATGCGCAAGACGCTTCACAGTGACAAGTGCGCATGGATTACAACAAATGCAACCATTAAACGTACATGCGCCCAGAACAACAACAGAATGCGCAGTGAAATAGATCGTTGCGATAATTAATAGCAGTCCGTGAAAGAGATAAGCGATAGCAGTGAGAAGATAACATGCCAAGATGAAATGAGAAGGAACGAATCTTCACCAACTTTCTCTTCCGAAATAGAACATATTTTGTTAGCTCTCACCTACATAGGAAGACATGATCATGAAAGTAAAATAAGAGAAATCAGATCGAAAAGAAAGATTTATGACGTCCTTTTTACTGCGAGCTATTACAGAATGGAACCGTAGAGAAACATCATAAAAGAGTTTCAATTAACCCTTTGCCATGCACTTCGGTGAGGCATGCAGAATATTTATGTAGATCTAAAATTTACCGAAAGGCATTTCTTTCCAGATGAGTGATGACGATTGTACGGCGAAATAGAAATCTTGAAACATGTTCTCCCATCCAGTTTCTGCGTACTAAATGGCGTCGTGGTTTTAGTGGAACACACACACACCATAGGCCTCCGTGTGTAAAGGCGACATTTCCGAAGTCTATTTCAGACAATTAGTGTTGAAATTGCGTACCCTGTTGCTGCCTGGAGGGGGCGTGGCAGCTGAATTGCATTGAGCCTCTTTTCTCGCTGGATTGTTAATCGGAGATAACGGTCATTTCTCGTTGATGGTACCCGCAGATTAACCTTAGCCTTTCCGTCTTTTAACCGTTCCTGTAGTCTGAAATCACGTCCAGGTTGCCGTAATGTTGTTGTCTCCATTTCAATTCATTTTTCCAAGGCAATAGTTCAGAACCTAGAAATGTCAATTGTAGAGTCAGCGTAGGATACAGTAGACGACGCGCAGTTTTCGTCCGATGCGCAGGGTGAGTTTACTCCTTCGATGGGAAGGTGAGGCCGCGTCAGTTCAAGTCCACCTGCCAGCCTGTGCACATCGAGTAAGTGCAAAAGGCGTGGCAGCGTGGAAAAAGCTGGTGAAGAGGAAAGAGGTCTTCGATTTAGATGATTTTCATGAAAAAAATTGTACGGAGATTGATAAACAAGTTCTGCGTGACAAACAAACAGCCCCACCCCACAATAAAGTCACTTTCTTCCGTAATAAGGGAAAATACGTCTTTCAAGGGAAGGCAAATCGGATTGTTCAGAAATATGCAGTAAATGTGTCGATTATTTAAGTAAAATAAAATAGTACCGTGAAGAGGGATGACCATTCATATATGTTGCTGAAACATACATTCGCAGTATGCATACTACACCCAATTAGTGGACAAATTGATTAATTAATGGAGTAAAGGCGGCACTTTCAAATGGACAATGTCTGATTAGAAAAATGTTCAAATGTTTGTTTAGCTTATGGGACTTAACTACGGGGTCATCAGTCCCTAAACTTACAAACTACTTATCTACTACCTTATACTAAGGACGGCACAAATATCCATGCCCGAGGGGGATTCGAACTCCCGACCGTAGTGGCCGTGCAGACCGTGACTGGAGCGCCTCAGACCCCGCGGCCACCGCGGCCGGCGTCTGATAGAGTACATGCAGCTAACAAAAGTAACTGATAAGGACAAGTAGTTCTGTACACTGTTATGTTGTTATGGTCTTCAGTCCGGAGACTGGTTTGATGCAGCTCTCCACCCTACTCTATCCTGAGCAAGCCTTTTCATCTCCTCATAAGAACGACAACCCACATCCACTTGAATCTGCTTACTATACGCGTCTCTTGGCCTCCCTTTGCGATTTTTACCCCACACACTTCCCTCCAATGCTAAATTTACGATTCCTCGATGTCTAAGAATGTGTCCTACCAAGCGATCCCTTCTTTTAGTTAGGGTATGCCAAAAATTCCTTTTCTCACCAATTCTGTTCAGTACCTCTTCATTAGTTATGCGATCTACCCACCTAATCTTCAGCATTCTTCTGTAGCACCACATTTCAAAAGCCTCTATTCTCTTCCTGTCCGCACTGTTTATCGTCCATGTCTCACTCCCATACAAGGCAACACTCCACACAAATGCCATCAGAAAAGACTTCCTTACACTTAAATTAATATTCGATGTTAGCAAATTTCTCTTTTTCAAAAATGCTTTTCTTCCCATTGCCATTTTGCATTTTATATCCTCTGTACTGCGACCATCGCATGTTATTTTACTACCCAAGTAACAAAACTCATCTACCACGTTCATTGTTTCGTTACCTAATCTAATTCCTTCAGCATCGCCTGATTTTCTAAGACCGCATTCCATTATTTTTGTTTTGCTCTTGTTAATGTTCATTTTGTATGCTCTCTTCAACACACTGTCCATTCCATTCAACTGCTCTTCCAGGTCGTTCGCTGTCTCTGACAGAATTACAATGTCATCAGCAAAACGCAATGTTTTTATTTCTTCCCCCTGAACTTTAATCCCTATTCCAAAATTTTCCTTGCTTTCCTTCATCGCCTGCTCAATGTACAAATTGAATAACATCGGAGAAAGGCTACAACCCTGTCTTACTCCCTTCCCAACTGATGCTTCCCTTTCATGCCCTTCGAGTCTAATAACTGCGGTCTGACTTTTGTAGAGGTTGTAGATAACTCTCCTTTCCCTGTATTGTACCCCTGCTGACTTCAGAATTTGAAAGTGTGTAGTCCAGTCAACATTGTCAAACGCTTTCTCCAAATCTACAAAGGCTAAAAATGTAGATTTGCCTTTCCTTAATCTATCTTCTAAGATAAGACGTAAAGTGAGTATTGCCTCCCGGGTTCCTACGTTCCTCCTGAATCCAAACTGATCTTCCCCTAGGTCAGCTTCTACCAGCTTTTCCATTCTCCTGTAGATAATTCGTGTTAAAATTTTGCAACCATGACTTATCAAACTGATGGTTCTGTAATTTTCACACCTGTCTGCACCTGATTTCTTTGGAATGGGGATTATTACATTTTTCTTAAAGTCTGAGGGCATTTCGCCTGTCTCATATATCCTACACACCAGTTCAAATAGTCTTGTCATGGCTGGCTCTCCCAGAGACTTTAGTAGCTCTGAGGGTATATCATCTACTCCTGGGGCCTTGTTCCGGCCTAGGTCTTTCAAGGCTCTGTCAAATTCATCTCTGAGTATAGTATCTCCTATTTCATCTTGATGTACTTCCTCTTCCCTTCCTACAACATCGTCTCTAAGTTCATTTCCTTTGTAGAGCTGCTCTATGTACTCTTTCCACCTTTCAGCTTTCCCTTCTTTGCTGAGAACTGGTTTCCCATCTGAGTCCTTGATATTCGTAGAATTGCTTTTCTTGTCCCCAAATGTCTCTTTGATTTTCCTGTAGGCGGTATCTACTTTTCCCCTTCTTATAAATTCTTCTACAGATTTGCATTTGGCTTCTAGCCACTCCTGCTTAGCCATTTTGCACTTCCTATCAATCTCATTTCTTAGTCGTCTGTACTCCATTTTGCCTGTTTCATTTACTGCTTTTTTATATTTTCTCCTTTCATCAATTAAATTTAGTATCTCCTGTGTTATCCAAGGATTTTTTGCAGGTCTTGCCTTTCTACCTATTTTGTCCTCTGCTGCCTTCATTATTTCATCTCTCAATGCTACCCATTCCTCTTCTACTGTTTTATTTCCCCCTGTTTCTGTCAATTGATGCCTAAATCTCCCTCTGAAATTCACCAGAACTTCACGTTCCTTCAATTTATCTAGGTCCCATCTCCTTATTTTCCTACCTTTCTGCAGTTTTTTCAGTTTCAGCCTACAGTTCATGACTAACAAGTTATGGTCAGAGTCTATATCTGCCCCTGGGTATGTCTTGCAGTTTATAACCTGATTCCGGAATCTATATTATAAGGTATTAATGTGTCTAAAGGCTGTAGGAAACAAATACTTTTCTGGTCTACAATACTGTAGAACAGGAGAAATTGAGCATTCCCTTTAAATTTACACACGACCTATAACGCACCGACAGAAATATTATTGGTTTTATTAACGGGTTTCGTATTGTGGATGTTCGAACTAGTATTTTTTTCTGGCTGATTGTTTAAGCTCTGTCCAGATGAGTGCAATAGATTGAAAAATAATGGGAAATATTTCTGATTACAATTTAAACAGTAACGCCATAACATTGTGTGCACACCAGTAATACTAACAAATCAGTCCATATCCTGTATCACAAATGTTATACAACTAATGCTTTAAGTAAAATGTGTTTTGAAGTAAGATGGCTATGTTAATAAAATGATAACAACAATGTAAGGTAAGGGTGCCGTATTTCGGATAGGTTCCCCATTTCGGATATGGGGATTTCTCATATAGTAGGTACTGTTGTCTATTGGAAATCATTTCAGTTAGCTTCTGTTAGTAGTAGGAGAGCATGCTGGGAGTTATTCAATAGTTGTCTGAGAGTCATTGTAGTTGGAAGCTTCGAACGTGTTTTATTGAATTCCGAGGTGTTTTTGCTGTTTTTTCTGAGCCAAGATTTTACACGGAAGGTAAGGCTTTATTGCATTTTATTTGGTATGTCTAAGCAACATATTTACTCTAATTTTAATGTGTGTAAGTGAAGTTACGTATTTGTGACTTATTTAAAGTATTGTGAATCATAAGTTAAATTAAGCAGAAATTATTACTATACAGAAAATACGTTTTAAATAGGAACTAATTTTCAATGCTCTGCCCAGAATTTCAAATTCGAGTAATGGAGGTAAAACTGCTGTGATTACGAGTTCTCCTTAAAATTGGAACTACAAGACTCATTAGCGAGATCTGAAGAAAAAAGACTGAAGCTGAACATTGCCTCTACAAACTGAAAAGGAAAAACTTCAAAGAAAAGACATCCTATATAAAGGTTGGCGTTTCAATCGTCCAGAAAGAGAAACACAGACTCTGATGACTCTTCCTCTGAATCAGTCTTGGTTAGTACGGACGATGAAGATGGTGCAGATAGGCATGCCTTTACTGTTCTGAGCCCTACAAAAATGATCAACGTGGTGAGAAATGGATTAGATGCATTAAATGTCTCCAATGGGCCCACGAATTGTGTGCGGGTACAGAAAAACGTGGGTGGAAAACATATGTATGTGATTTACGTTTTTCGAATAATGTAAGTGCCTGTTAATGCTGCTGAAATACAGTTGTTTCTTTTTACCTTTCAAAAAGCCACGTACTTTTATCAATATGAACCATCCGAAATTAGAGACCACTACCATCTGAAATTAGGAACCCTTTTTCAGGATTTCTCAAAGGAGCACTTCTTTAGATCCATTAAATTACTTCAAAATATTTTATGAGTACACGAATTTCGAACATGGATCCTTGAAGTCCATCTCCCCACACTTGCCCTGCCGTCTGCGAATCTGCCGGCCAATTTATCCTGCGTGCACTCTGCCTCTGTTCCTACCAGTGTATTCGTAGCTTCCTTTCCTTTGTGTATACAGTTATGTTCTAGAGAAAACTTTGGCATAATTTAGGCAATAAAATTGCAATTCCTTACAAGTTTGCACACTTAATATCTTCATTTAAAAGGAAGCTCAGACTTACGTCCAAAACATGGCGCACGATAGCACAGAATGGCACTGCGGGGAGCAGTAGAGACGTGCCACAGCCTCCACGAGTACAATTTATCCCATTTGGTTAGAGAGTCGCACATACGTTTCCCGAGGCGCCTGACGCTGCACTCTGCAGAGCCGGGAACCTGTCTGCAGAGCGTCGCGCTCCAGGCGTGCTCGCCGCCCGCCATCCATCACGGCGGCGGCAGAGGTCTCTGCAGGCGGTCCGCGCTCGCCGGCACTCTGGGGACGGCCGGGGAACCCCCGGGCGGCGCAGCGCCACTGTGCAGCGCCGTCACGTGTTTGCCTGCGTAATGACCCGACTAATTGCTGCCACTGCTCAAGGCCGCCGCTGCGGCGATCGTTAACTCGGGCCCAGGGGATCCCATTAATTCCTCTGCCGGCGCTTTTATTTAATCCTGCGTCCTGGGGGACTCGGTGAAGTATGTCAGGCTTGTTCTAGAGCACGGTTCTACAACTTTTTGCTCGCGGAGCATCTGTAAACAAAGCAATTCGAGGCGGGGCACTAAATTTTGTGTTGCAGGTATCAACTGTAGGTGGTAAATAAAATGACAACCTTATAGATGAAACAAGATTGTTTCACAATTTAACCCTCCTGCTACCAGTACATCTTTTGTTACAATGAACACCGCTTGGATCGATATGACCCCAAGAAATTAATATTGGATACATCAGCAGTATTGTATGTATTTTCATTAATGTTTTACTAAAAACACGCAATGTGCGTCAGAAAAGTTCGGCGAACGTTTTCAGGAAATATAGGAAACAAGATTTGCAAACAAAATACCTTTACTGACCTTCAAAGTAGTCGCCATTGGCCGCAAAACACTTCTGACACCGATTGTACAGCTGTTTGAAAATGTCAGCTGGAACTTCTTGTGAAACCAAAATATTCAAATGTTTGTAGAGCTTATGGGATACGAGGTCATCAGTCCCTAAACTTACAAACTAGTTGTTAACTATCTAATACTAAAGACGGCGCAAACATCCATCCCCGAGGTGGGATTCGAACCCTCCGACCGCAGCAGCCGAGCAGACCGTGACTGGCACGGCACATACTGCTCGGACACTGCGGCCGGCCTTGCGGAATCGCTCGAAACACTGAGATCATGCGCTGTTGGATCTCCACAATCACTTTTTACTCTGCTTCACACCATACATCTGCATTAACATCCAATGGACCTCCATCGCCGTTTTTCCTAATTTGAAACAAAACTTACCTTGTTGTATTTCGCGCTCCATGTTGCAATGACACGAGTTCTCAGACTGACCCTGTCAGCTGCTGTTACAGCGTGTACCACAACTTCACTGCGGTGCTTTGCACGCTGGGGACCTCTTTGTTGACATGTCCCTCAATCTGTATGCGCGGGCATCTCATCGTCGCCAGCACGTTTTGAAATATATATGTCCATTCACCGAACTCTGCAGACGCACCTAACACATTCCAAATACAAACCTGGTAAATTATGTACATACAGAGTTTTAAATTTTGTTTTCATCCTCTGCCTTAAAGATCATTCTATTTAAAACAAAGCTACTCTTTACCTTTAACACAAAAATACAGACTAAAGAAAAACATGTTCGGCTGCTCTTTTATGGGTGTTTTCTATCCATACCACATTTGCGCATTCAGTAGCGTCAAGATTTGCACCCTTCACTTCTGCTGGAGGACGTAGAGTAAGACGAAAAGCCTTGCTGTGCCGATATCTTCATTTCTTTACTGGAGATGCTGCCAGTTGATGAAGGAATTCTGTTGTTTTGTAGTCGTGGGCCAATTTCATCTCATACGGTTTGTGGTGCAGGTCCTAAAAAATTTGTCTATCTTGACACCTGATTTAGTTGCACAATAGTACCTATTTCTCCTTTAAAATGTATGTTAATCAACGGTGTAACAACGTTAGCCATTTTCGAACAGTACAGGACTATTGTAAGTGATTCTGGTATCCGCAGATACATGAATCTGCAGTTCTTCCAACTGCATCCATAAATCCTGCAGGTAGTTCATGACGATTTTTTCTTATTCTTCCTAACAGAGTCATTTGTTTTTGTTATAGTTCCTGTGCTGTATCCAAACTTGTAAAGAAATTATCTGTTGTGTCATTTCTCTCAATCCAGATAAACGTTCCGTCAACCTAATCCCTTCCACAAATTTCTTTCTCTCGCGTGATTCTTCTTCCTTTCTGTGTACATCTGCAGATTTATAACATAGTAATTAGTCATCTCAAATGCAGCCCATAACTGTTTACGATATTCTACGGAGTTTTTGAGTAATTACTGGCGAAATGACCATCTACCTCTAAAAGTTACCAATTCTTCATCGACGGTAATATCATTGTGTGGTTCGTATGCACCATGTAAAGTGGTTACACATGGTTCATATAAATCCCTTATCAGAGTCAGGGTATCAAGGTTCCCATTCTTTTGTCGCTGCTGAACATCATCGCGCCGAATGCAGCGTGACATTCGTATAAATATGTTCAGAGCCATAGAAATATTGAAAATAATTCCACCATGTTCATCCTTCCCTAATATTTGTACACTTCTCATATAATTCCACATCTTCATTCAAATTTGATTGTAATTCAGCACTACTCAAACAGTTTTTCCTCATTACGTAATGCTACAACACTCTTAGACTACATATAAACAACCAAGGCGATACACAACGACAGCTGAAGTAAGAAACCACAAAGATTTGAGTCCAAATAATAACTATCATATGTTAGTTTCGTTATTCCACATGTGTCATATATGTTCAACGTAATAGTCGCCATTCCGTTTTCATAACTTGAAATTCGTGTAATAAAATAAAAATTAATTCTGGGTCATATTAACCCCCTTCGTATTCAGTGTGAAACCCATGAATAAAATTTAATTTGTTGTAAATACGAAACTGAACAAAACATCATTACTTACAGTTGACTCAGACAGAGAAAGATATAAATTTTGAAAATTTATGTTTTAAAAACAAGGGAGATATATATTATAAAATGTTTTGTTGGGTCGAATTGTCCCCACTGGTAATAGGAGGGTTAAGCATATACGACTCTATGGTCAATCACTGCAATTGTTTAATTTAGCCACCAATTTCCCATTACACAAAATACAAGCACAAACAAAAAACCATAACAAAACTCCACTAATATCAAATATTTGAAAATCAATACAGCCCCAAAATTATTGCAGATCCAGATTGTTTTTACTCGCCCCAACAAGTAGATATTTAGAGACGTTCATACAAAGTTTCATTTTGTTTTTATAAAAAAAGCAACGATTTGAATGAGCACGAAGAGACTGTTTAAGTTTTCACGATAAGACTATTTTGGACCGTTGCAACCAAAAAACTTCCTACTGTCCGACGGGATCTGTAATATATTTTTGTCGAATCCCAAATACAAGATTCAAAACAGAAGTCTTTCCAAAGCCATATGAATGAATTTATCTTTATTTGATAATATTTTAAGCTTGTACTGTCAATAGTAAATACGAGACCAATTCATTACTTTGAAATTATCCTTAAGTAAAGAAAACATTCTTGTTGCGGTGACGTCTGAGAGCTTGGCTTTTCCTATTCAAAATATCGAAGGTGCTACATAATTTAATGTTCTCTGCTCGATACACTACTACTGCCGCTAAAAAGTTGAGGTTTTTGCCCCACTTATTTCTTACAATTGAATAATAAATTTTAATTCAACGCCCCTGCTAGTATCGTAGCTATATCGTAGCCAAGATGGCTATCCTGGTCATTCACGTAGATCACCGGTTTCGAGAAGCATTGCTACCACTTTATTGTCTAACTTTTACAGTCTTTACAAATAAACTACGAGGCTCGTCCAGAAACTAAGTTCCGTTTGTTTATCTCCGATGCAGCGCTGCGATTGAAAAAAAAAATGTTTGTTAAGATTATGGTACTTAACTACGGGGTCATCAGTCCCTAAACTTACAAACTACTTACAAACTACCTAATAGTAAGGACGACACTAATATCCATGCCCGAGGGGGGATTCGAACCCCCGACCGTAGTGGCCGCGCAGACCGTGACTGGAGCGCCTCAGTCCCCTCGGCCACCGCGGCCGGTGCTGCGATTGCAGTTCCGCACATGCGCTGTAGACGATGTGTAGCAAGGAGAAGAACGTGCGCCATTTGGAGATCGCTGTCAGTTACGTACGCATTGTTGTGCTTGTTTGAAATGTCCGCGTTGATTCAAAATCCCGCCGCCTGTGAAATCAGGTCGGTGATTCGATTTCTGAATGCGAGGAAAGTGAAACCAAGTGAAATTTATCGGCAAATTTGCGATGTTTACGGACCAAATGCGATGAGTGATTCGATGGTGAGTGGGTCCGACAGTTCAGTGGCGGGCGTAGTGATGTGCATGATGAAGAACGAAGTGGGCGTCCACCTTTGGCTACAGAACAACTGGTTCACGCGATTGATGACAAGATCCAGAAAAACCGTGGGTTTACTATCAGTGCTCTCGCTATGGACGACGAGCTGAAAGAAACTGTTTCCAAATGGTTGAAGACACATGTGGCAGATTTCAATGAAGAAGGTATACAAAACCTGGTGTCACGCTATGAAAAATGCCTGCAAAATTTCGGCAGTTATGTGGAAAAGTAGTTAAAGGGTTGTAAAATTTTGTGCAATAAAAATTTCTTCTGTATCTGTGTACAATTTCATTTTATTACCAAACTGAACTTACTTTCTTGACGCGCCTAGTATTTCCTGTACACAGTCTCTCTGTATAACGAGTGCATGGCTTTTATTCGTCACAATAAAATCTTTGATCAATGAAAGATCAGGTGATTTCTACATTTACGAAGATGCAGAGCTAGTGCTTCTCGGTGACGTTAAAAAGATTGTAATCACACACGCTATAAAAGAGTTGATCATAATTAAACAACGTCTTTCAGTAAATTATTAGGAGCTTATCTGCAAACTGCATAAAATTCTGATAAAAGACAATAAAACAGTTCTGTAGAGTAAATGACATGAATGTATTAATAAATATAGCCTTTGTAAAGAAATGTATGGTAGAATATTCTGAATTTTTGGGTGTCTGCTCAAATGCCCAAGTGGTTTTCCGTCCCTTAACTTAAAAACTACTTAAACTAACATATTCCACGCCCGAGGGAGGCGTCGAACCTCCGACATGGAAAGGCCGCGTGCACTTTAGCAGGGCGACTTAGTGCTCACCGCTTTTCCGCCATGGCTAGATGTCTCAATTCGAGAGAGATTGTTCTGGTAAAAACAGTGACGCGTAATGACAAATTTAATAAAAATAAATACATGAAATAACATCAAATTGTTTGTACAGTCCGTGAGTATGTGTCGGATTTTACACCTGAACGTGCGACGGTATGAATATGTACGGTTTATTGCTCAATCTCGTTGATACTGACTGAGATTGGCAGGGCCCTTTGAAACACGCAACTATTTTCACTTACCTACCGCAGGACAAAATATGGTGATTATCAGAATTTGAGTGACTAATAACAATATGTATGTACAAAAATATATGTAATGCTAAGGGAACAAACTGTTGTGATCATCGGTCCATACACTTACGAACTACTTAAACTAACTTAAACTACGTTACACTAAGGACAACACACACACTCATGCCCGAGCAAAGCCTCGCACTATCGCTCTAGACCGTGCGGCCATTTCCGTGTTGCCGATATAGTATTACTTAACCAGAGTAAAAACCAAAATTTAACACAAGTGTGCTACGAAATAAAATAAAAAAGTCTGTTTGGTTCGCGTGGCGTCACTGTCTGTGATTGTAAGTGACAGATAAAAACAGAATAACTTGTACAGACAGTTGACAATCAAGTAATTCATTAATTAGACAGAGTACAAACAAATCTATAACACATGTGTGATACTAAACATAAGAGAATCACTGGCTGGCGTGACAGACAATTGTTACACAATAAGAATCACCGTGATAAAAAAAAAAAAATAAAGATACGGCATTGTGATCAAGTGATGTAATTAACTTTGGTGGTTTCAGACCTTTCTAAAATTTACAAGGTAAAATGGTATCTGTCTCACGAGAGAACTGGTTTCATTTCAACAGCAATAAACAAAGAGAGTAATTGTCGAGTCACAAAAATGTGTAAAACGATGAAACAAACAAGTTTCCCTATCCATGATATCAAACATATTAAAATGAATTTGACTCACCTCTTTCTGTCGACAGCTAGCAAATGCAGGTTTCAAGCATTAATAAAATATGTAGTGAGTGAGAAAATGGTCGGTGTTATACGGTGAATGTGAGAAAAGATGGTAACAGACTTTTGAACATAAATTCAACGTAGTACCAATTCGTGAAATTACGGGAAATTGTCGGGTGATGCTTGCATATTACAATGTATCGGTAAGAGAGGAAAAAAATCCAAAATCCAACGGATTATAGGCCTGCCGCAGTGGCCGAGGGGACTGAGGCGCTCCAGTCACGGTCTGCACGGCCACTACGGTCGGGGTTTCGAATCCCCCCTCGGACATGGATATTTGTGCCGTCCTAGTTCATAAGTAGTTCATAAGTAGTTTTTAAGTTTAGGGACTGATGACCCCGTAGTTAAGTCCCATAAGCTTCACAAACATTTGAACATTTGAACGGATTATAAATGCATAATGCATAATTAATGCGCAACTTGCACAGAGTAATCTTCGCACGTATAACTGATAATGTGCATTTTCTAACCATGAGAAAAGAGAAACCGAAAATACGTATTTAGAAAATTTGCAATGGCTCAGCTTTAACTCAGGACAAAGCGTAGAATAATTCTTATTTTCATTGTCCTCATATTGGGGCAATGTTATTAAACAAGTGGAGTCAATTCGCGATCGATTCATTGCGCATGTGAAGATTTTCTCGGTCGGCAAAGGCTTTCTTCGACTGAGCACGGCTAGCATGGACCCAGTGCACAAGAAAGTCCCGAACGCAGTCCGTCGCACGTCATAGCGAGTGGGCCGCCATCGCTAGCAGACTGGCTGGCTGCTGGTGCACAACCAGTCACCTAGTGATGGTGGCACACGCGCTGTGACGTGACACTGACTGCTCCGAGGCTGTCTTGGACACACACATTGGCATGCGGCATCCAACGTCTGCAGCGCACACTACGATTGACAGTTATCACGCATGCGTTGAAATGTTTGCTTTCACAGTCCGACAGGTGGCGCAGCTGTGTCCCTCGCTATCTATAGTCAATTATGCGTGTGCACTTCTGTGTGTAGAGTTAGAAGTAAGAATAAAAACAACCCTGGTCCTTCTAAAAAAAGAAAAAAAATGGTTCTTTGTTTCAATTGGTGAGGGAAAATTCAGACTAGGATCAGTTTACAAGGATAATAAACGAAAGACGGAAGTGGCAAGGAGGCAGAGGCGCTTCAGTCACGGTCTACACGGCCACTACGGTCGGGGGTTCGAATCCCCCCTCGGGAACGGATATTTGTGCCGTTCTAGTTCGTAAGTAGTTCATAAGTAGTTTGTAAGTTTAGGGACAGATGACCCCGTAGTTAAGTCCCATAAGCTTTACAAACACTTGAACATTTTGAAGTGGCTTCATTCTTGTTTCTCTCAAAAAACACGAAGAAGTTGGAAAATCATCATTCCAGAAGATCCATCACTTACACAGTTCGCCGACTACTTGGAAAATTTTCTTTTACTTTGGAGAACTACAAACGCAAGTGCATTATTTCATTCTCCATTTAACTCTTTCTTAGAAGCCACCGACACCAAAATATTTCTGCGATTTGATAAAGCATTTAGGAGAACAACGATTTTAATTTAATTAATAAAATTAAAAGAGTCTACATCGCAGAATTGTTGTTATTTATTTCGTGTCCGGTTTCGGTCAGCGCAGACTATCTTCAGATGACTGACACAGGACACACAGAATATCATTAAACATATTATAGAGACACACCTAAAGTAATAATACAAATACATGAGCTCTTACCCATCATGGCAGGCGGTGCTGATGGTGGACACGGCAGGCAGCACAAACGTGGGCTGCTGGTAGTGGGGCTGCGATTTAACTCCTGCATGCTCCGCCTACCGGCCATCGTGTGTTGTCTGTATGAACCAGCTCGACCGTAGTGCATAAAACGCATTAATTAGAATTAAACACCTGTTATAAAGTCGTTACTAACGCTTGAATGGTATCCTTAAGTCATTTAATAAGCTACCAATTGAAAGCAACATACTGGCTAGTAGACTGACAAAACTGCAAACTGACTCTTACATTCCACAAAATGGTATCGGCTCTGGTTCCTTACCAAAAACTGACAAGACAGCAGAAAGATATAAATAGTTCAGAAAAAGAATTCTGCAGGTGCGAAACGGTGTAACTGAGTGTTAGCAGTTTATGAAGTGCCTTCCATACAAAATTTAAATGTATCCTATAGTTTGAACCCACTGTCAATAAAAGTGTTAGTAACTGAAGCTCGTCAATATATACTTTCTTCTGTCAGGTTTCTTTAAGTTTAGAAATGTAAGGTTTTTGCATTCATACATAATTTATCGTTTCGTACATTCCGTTGGTTGTGGAATTCATGTACTGGCTGTCAGGACCACGTGAGCCGTCGCCCAACCCAGTTCCCCTCCGTCTTCCTACCTCCAAAGCCAGTGAAATTTAGCATGGTGTCAAGTGTGTCATCTGTGTTCTTTTCTTTTTTAATACTGAGCTCCCACATCAAGGAAAAACTTCACCCACCTGAGTCTTTAAATGTTTGCGATCGCTGTTCACGTATTAAATCTTCAAGTTTGTGCTACTTAAAATTCCCATTTATAATATCTGTTTTGATCGAAATGTTTTTCCTTTTATCTTCTATTCTTGTACATTTTTAATTGTCCATCCATGTACTTAACGCTGGCTGTAGAGCTGCCTGCACGTTGCTATTTGCCAGACCCCACCATTTACTTCCACATAACTTTAAATTACTATTTAATTGTGGAGTAATGGCACTTCGGCGTGAGGCGCCATCTTTACATTCTGAGCGTTACTTTATCATAAATAAAATTATTATGCACACACTGAATATTATGATTGGAGTTGACTTCGTGCACGTTTTAATACATCACCACACAGCATGGAAATAGGATTTGGTTGTTGACGTGGAAGAATGAACAGTTCTAATGTCAAACTTTGAACATTATCTGTATTGTACTTCTGAAACCATCAAGTTGGCTGCAAGTTCCGTTAAATACTAAGAAAATTTATTCCGTGCCTTTAGCGTTGTGCACGGTGAGTCGTAGCTGCTGCTTTGTGGTAGGTGTCAGTGTTTTCTTCAGGTTTGGAAACAATTGGAATATTGCACAACAAGCCTTCGCGTCCGCTATTACTGTTATGCATTTTTATGTGTGTTGAACAATCGTAAATCATCTTCCACCAGCATGAGAGGGCTTTTCATAATCAGCGTACAAACCCCATCACAATAGAAACGTTTAAACCTTTTTTCTCGTTCACCACCAAAAATTGCATAATCACCTTTTGGCCTGCTATGCACACACGTGCCATTTCAACCTTGGCTGCGCCACTGATTCTGTAGCCTCAGAGACCCAACGACACTACCACTAACGCCGCGTGGTGAGGATTTTTACTTTCCACCTTCTTTCATTATTGCATATTCCATGAACATCGTAAATTTTCAGAAATAATAAATTCACATACTTTTTAATACATAATTATCTTATTAATATAAATATCTAGTCACATATTTACAAAATTCCTACCAATACTACAGAGATCATCTCAAGTATCAACTTTTAACATAGACCTGTATTGCACCAGCAGCAAAAATATACAAAAACTTTAAAATTTTTATTACAGTTTCTTCGTTGCAACTGAAGATGTTGGTCATTTACGCCGACGACATAATGTGCAGGTCACACAGCAATATCTAACGTCTCCCCCGAACTATATTTACGCAGAAATAACTTCATTTTGCATACGTGTTACCGTGAGAACCAGGCCATGGCAAATATTACGAAAAAAAATATCGTACACGATCTTCAGACAACCCTTTCAAACAAATTGCCGAAATCTCTGCCCCTAAATACTTATTTGGATTTAAGTGCTACAATCAAATCATCCCTTAAAGAAAGATGTGAAAATGCAATGATTTTATTGATACAAGCAATATAACGATGAACTTCAATGAATAAAATAAAACTGTTGTCTCCTGATGATGGCCTAATAAGCCGAAAGCTTGTTGGAAGTAATTAAAAAATAGTAGAAAAAGAAGATTATTTGTTTTAGCCCGAAATATGGAATTGTTCTACCAAGAAGTAACGGAGGCATCCACATAAAAGGTAAATAGAATGTTTGTGTATTTGTTCGTATTTTATGCGCTGCCATAGTGTTCATCCGATTGGCATGAAAATTTGCCAATATGTGTCTTGAATTTTCGGGAAGGTTATAGAGAAAATTATGTCATTGCACGACACACAGCATAGCGGACATGGCGTCAAGAACCCTGAGATGTGTGAAAAAGTACTACCGCATTTCTAATTACGTTTAAATTGATTACTTGTTTGTTACTAAATATATTACCAATATATTTCGTAGACAGTGTCTATTTATGTCAAGGAATGTGTCTGCAAAATTATGGCATTGTACGACTTACAGTTTTGGAGCTATGTTTCTTGGTATTTTGTGCGCTGCCGTACAGTTCATCCGATTGTAATGAAACATTGGTGTTGTTGTTTAGATGAAACATTGTACAACTGATATGAAAACAAGAATAATTTTTGAATGATGCGTGCCAGAGGGTAGTTTACCTACGTAATTCATTAAAATCAACGGTTTAACTTCGATCACCATGAAGTTTAGCATACTTGACTTACGATTTCACATGTTACCTTGCAATAAAGGTAGACACCATTTCAGCGATCACCATGAAATTTAACAGACTTAACTTTACAGTTTTCCACAGATGCCGAAGGCAATGGCCTGACTAGGTGAAGCAGGAGTTCGGCAGAGAAAGGGGAATGTGGGCAGATAAATGGGAAGGAGGATATGAGCAGAGCGTGGGAGGTGAAGGTAGAGGAGCAGGGAGAGTGGCTGATGGACAGAGAGAGAAGGGAAGAAAGGTGGATAAAGGGGAGGTGAAGCAACTTTGAATTGAAATAAATAAGTATCCCAGTGACGTAGAATTTAGGTGCACTTGGCTCAGTGTGGCATAACAAAAGAAGGTAATGTCATCAAATTTCAATTTTCAGAACTACGGCGAAATGCATCTTTTTTGTACTAGCGTCGCACAAACTGGTATGGCAATCACGTATTGGAAAACAATTGCGTTACTCAGAGCGTGCAATTCGGAGAGCCCTGATAGATTTTCTATTAGATTTTACAATAAATACGGCCCTACGTAATCCGTAATCGGCCCTTCAGTCAGATTACATTTCTTGGATTTAACTTGCACTACAAAAGCTCCACGTTGATACAAAATATGGAATTTTTTTTTTTTCCTTCTTCTAAATGGAATGAAAAGTATGAAAACAGAATTATAGACAAGATTCCAGGAAAAACTGCAAGAAGTCACGTTTTAGAGTCCTTCTTTGTAGTTCCGTTATTTACCTTGACCGGTTTCGAGCTGTGCAGCAGTTCATTATCGGTTTGTACATTTTAGTTTCACTCTTAACAACACCCGCAATGTTAAAAACAAAAACTAAAATATACCATAAATATACCATCTGATGATGAACTGCTGCGCTGTTAGATACCGATCATGGTAAGTAAAGAGTCAACGAACAAAAACATTAACGGACGAAGCATAACACTGAAAGTACCTGTGTGAAGTTTTTCCTGGAATCCACTTTCATGGGTTTTACATCCATAATGAATAATATTTTGTTAGACGAATGAACAGAACGCCTGTATTTTTCACAGGTTCTAGAAATTTCCTAACCCTGGCTCAAATAATCCGTTATATATTACTTAGTCACTTTTTGCCTTTGATGAATGTCATTGATGATAGAAACAATGATTTACTATAATTACAACATCTTCAGTGGAGCTAGATAGCGTTAATCATAAATGGTGGTTCAGTGCAGTGTATCGTTTATTTGAGAAATTACCAGAAGGTGTTAAAGAACTGAAAACATAGAAAACGGAATATTCATGAGGACTGAGTCTTGAGATCATGTTCATTAGAGTCAAAAATCAGGAGGACGGCTAACGTTCTTGAGAACATGGACGCCGTTGCGTTTGTAAGTACAGTAGGGAATTTAGTTAAACCTAAGGAAATGGTACACAACTTTATATCCGTGAAGAATAAAGTATTAAAATTACCGGGTGTCACAAGACATCATGGAATGAATGTTAAACGAGTACCGTAGCGGATTTATTCGAAGAAAATAGAATTAATGGACCTTCTTACAAATGGTTCTGCAGTAACTCTTCATCAGAATAAGATCATATGATATTCCGGCGGCAGTGAAATTAGTAGAAGGATTACTGAAGGCATCTGAAGATTATCAAAAAGATGATTTCGAACGAAATGAAATAGGTGATAAAATAATGGTACGTTCTTTCATGCAAGTTAGTGAGACTTCTCCTGCACGTTAAAGAGAAGTCTGGGAATGGAGGCAGTTGTAAGTTTTGAGGTTACCAAAAATAAATATCTTCTATCATACAGTGAGTGTGAATTAGGTATTAAAGATTAACGAAAGAGAGGAGAGATACCTCTTTCATATGCCTGCACTTGCGGTTCCACATTTACGAAATTTGCTGTGGTGGTAATTAGCATTATTTTATTGGCATCTATCAATAACAGAGCTAATAAATATGAGAGATGGTAACTCGATTTGTACACGAATCACTTTAATATTCTCCTTAAACGAATAATTTTCCCCATTTAGTACTATTGTTGCAGAACGAAATAGATGTGACAAAATGTGAAGTAATCACCAAACTAATAGGTCGATCTCTGAAATAAGACAAAGAGTTCCTCATGCAATTAAATTTCGATGTTAGTGATTTTCTGATGGATAATTTCAAAGTTTCCCTATTTGCTTTTAACTTCCCAATCGGCCACTTTCACACGCGGCACACAAGTGAGTTTGGTCTGCAGCTTAACAGATTATACACTAAAGACCATAAAGTAGTCCCGGCTCTTGCGGAAAGTCAATAACGAAACAGTCCGCCCTCCGTAATTCTTCTATAAAACTTCTCCGTGAAACATTAATGCAAGATAACAAGAAGGAAGTTGCTGCTCTAAGTTGTAAAAGCTTTCACGAAGCTATGAGGCTGGAGCCATTCATTTTCCATACATTCCAAACTTTCGCGCCGAGTTTGGAAGTAAACCAGTCACTTTAGATATTGAATACAAATTGATGAAAGATACGAACGAGTTTGCCGCCAAGCCAGTCTTTACTTGACTGGTGGAAGCTGTGATATCAGTACATAAGGATGTAAACACCGTATTTGCAAATGATTTCGCTTATTCTTGGGATCATGTTCGATAATAGTTAAAGTGTGGACCCATGCCATTTACTCTGTTCGTCATACTATTACTGGAAGTTCTACTTACCTTGTCGAAACTTTGTAACCAAACAGCAGAGAACCTAGTCGTCTGATTTCTTAGTATACATCTGTAAAGTTTGTGTGGTGCTGTTATACATCCGAAGACGCCGCAAATGCTTCTATTTTATGAATAGTCAAAAATTATTTTTGAACTAAATGTCGTTTTATTTTAGGCTTAATTTGTGTTTTAATTATTAACAACCCTAATAAGGCTTCGAGGTCGCATTCACGTATGTCAGACTGCCAAAAGAAATATGAAAAGTAATTACGCGAACTCTGAAGCAGCCGCTGCAAAAATTACAATTATCTACAGGAATGACAGACCCCTTGTCTCTGTGTCAGTAAGAAAACTTATCAACCGTTATTACGCCAACTGAAGTTGCCTCACATGTCCTTTAGTTAATATTCACAGAAGAACATACTTCAACTTTTTGGAAAATTATGTATCAAGTCTTAGATGTTGTACATATTGTGTTGCTAGTCTTTCACATCCTATACGTACACCTTGCAGGTATCTAATAGTTTAACATTCTAATTATAATGCATCAAATTAATCTGAATTTTAATGTCTCATTTCCATTTTATTATGGAAGTTTAAATGAAATTATTTTTTCATTTGCAATTTATTTACGATTGTTTGTGATAAAACTGATGTCCTGTACTTAAATACATGTAAATATTCTATTCATAAATTAATGTTTGCGGTGAAAGTAAAATAAATTACTTTCTATGACTAAATCAAAGTGGTACCATTTTGGTCCGAACATCATGATTTTATCCGTTGAAGTGTTAATGAGCAAGGTATTGCATTGTTATAGAAGTTGAAAATGTAGTGATGGAAACTGGGTATGATTTTTTTTTTTTTTTAATATGGATATTTGAGTCAGCTCTACACAACGGCCGGCCGCGGTGGGCGAGGAGACAGAGGCGCTCCAGTCACGGTCTGCACGGCCACTACGGTCGGGGGTTCGAATCCCCCCTCATTTGTGCCGTCTTTATTATAAGGTAGTTGATAAGTAGTTTGTAAGTTTAGGGACTGATGACCCCGTAGTTAAGTCCCATGAGCTTAAGAAACATTTGAACATTTTATACACATCGACTTCTTGTTTCTAATTGCCCAAATAACCTTCGGGGGAATACCGTCACCTTTAATCAGCTAATGTAAAAGGTGTAAATTAACACAGTTAGATAATGTGGTGATGACCTTTCTATTATCAGTTTGGCTCCACACACACACACACACACACACACACATACACATACACATACACCACACATGTGTGTGCGATAGAGGTCTGCAAATCGCCATTTTCGTACTCGGTCGAGTGCGCAACGCGCCGAGTGTGTTACGCTCGCAGCGAGCGTGTTGACACTCGAAGGAGGCTACGTGGGGCGGCGCGGACACAGGCCGCACAGCTTAGTGCTGCCGCAGTACTCACAAGCAGACCCACCCAAGTGTCACTCTCTGATTTTTATGAAATTTTCATGTTATAATACATGAAAAACTATGGGACAAGTATTATTATTATTATTATTATTGTTATTATTATTATTATTATTATTATTATTTTAGCGGCGGAGTAACATATTTAAGGAGTGAAACGGTCCCTCAAAATTGTCGCTAAAATAGAAACATGGCGATAACTTAGACACTAGTGAAGCGATTTTAATGATTTTTGGTATGAAAGTATCTTTTCGTAAAAGACAAATTTCAAAGATTCAACTTCGATTAAATCGAAATAATTTTTTGAGCACAAAAAATTGGTTACTTTAGGAATAGCTGTCCTCCTAATTGTCACTCCTCCTGCAATGTACCTAGGCCGATCTCTTATCAAGAGATACTTTCATACCAAAAATTATTAAAATCGCTTCACTAGTGTCTAAGTTATCGCTATTTTTCTATTTTAGCGACAATTTTGGAGGGACCGTTTCCCCCTTAAATATGTTTTTACGCCGCTACAAAAAATACGAGTCCCACAGTTTTTCATGTATTGCAACATATCCAAATTTCATAAAAATCGGAGAGTGACACTTGGAAAGGTTTCCTTGTCAGTCGCTACGGCAGCGGCTCTGTGGCTCTGAGGTATGGGCTGCAGTTGCGTCTGACGCACCCCCACCATCTAAAGGAACTAAAATGAGCGGTTCCCTGCCGCACTGAAAGTGTGTTCACTAGCTGCATTTGAGGCGGGCACACAAAGTACTCTTTTTGCCACTACAGCTAGCTTAGGAAAGAAAGTACTGTTGTGTTTCTACCATTCGAGCGGGTCGTTGTCATCACCATCAATTCGTGCTAAATAAGGGTCCATCTCATTGGTGGATTTCGTCTCGTGCATTTCCCAGTCCAGCCATTCCGAAAACATGCACTTCAGTCTTTTGTCTGGTGCACCCTGGTGACATTCTTCAGACGGCCCTAAATAAATAAATATAACACAGATATCGCTGACCGCGGTGGCCGAGGGGACTGAGGCGCTTCAGTCTCGGTCTGTACGGCCACTACGGTCGGGGGTTCGAATCCCCCCTCGGGCAAAGCTATTTGTGTCGTCCTAGTTCGTAAGTAGTTCATAAGTAGTTTGTAAGTTTAGGGACTGATGACCCCGTAGTTAAGTCCCATAAGCTTAACAAACATTTGAACATTTTGAACACAGATATCACTGAAACAACAGAAGCACCATAAAATCGTACAGCTGTGTAAAGTAAACAATTGGAATAAGAGGATTTAAAACAGTTCCATGAGCGAGCATTAGACCGGCATATGACCCTGACACGAAAGAAAGTGCGGATCCTGTATATTGAACAAAAGCTTGCATACGTTCTTTATTAAGTAGATAAAAAAGACGACAGTGGCAGTGGGGGATATATGAATGTTGCAGCTGGAAAAAATTCCTGTTAAGGACTCACTCCGAAAAGGTAGAGGCGCAGCGACCACGCACAGTGCCAAAATGCTACGGGAATATATATTTATTAACCTAACGACTGTACATCAATATCGTCTATTTGATATCAATATAAAAGACGGACAAAGTACTTCAAGACTTGAGAGTGATAAGAGGAATGGATATAAAATACAATCACTTCCTCATTAAGACGGCAAGTAACACCTACAAGTAAACAGGCATTGACAGTCCACAAAATGGGAACAAAAAAGAAAGATCCTGGAAAACTCATTTAATAAATGATCTTAGCACAAAAACTTTATATTAATCACATATAATAACCTGTATGGTAATGTATAAAATGCAAAACTGAATGGCTAGTTCAACTGGATCGACAGAACAGCTTTCGAAGCACCCGGGAGAGGAAACAACTCCAAATTTCGTTGTCAGGATATATTCTCAAGCGTCTAGTTTGCTCTCGACACTCGCCTTGGACTCGAGTGGCGCTGCGGTGGGCGACCGAGTGGCGAGCGTGCAGTGTGGACGGTCGGGCCAGTCGAGCGTGCCCCGCTCGAACGAACGTGGACGAAGTCGAGCGCAGCCACACGCCTTGCTGCAAGCTGCAGTACCGACACCTGTCGGACTGTCAGAGAACGACATGTATCACGCGATTCGAGCGAGCAACCGAGCGACGTGCAGACCTCTAGTGTGCGGGGTCTTGTAATTACTTTTACTGTCAGCTAAGTCTCTGGCGAGCACTGACTCATAATTGGTACGAAGGCATAACTCATCTGTCAGACAGCTGTAAAACACATTTTAGCTACCCATGCTGACCAGTAACAACCCGTCATAGTACCCACCACGTTGCAAGGTGACCCAGTTTTCATCAATTCCCTGCGTCCCCCTCCATTACTGCACAGGCAGCCGCTAAGGTTGTGTTTATAGCCCACGGATGCTCCGCGACAGAGGAATCGGGTGGTTTGGCAATGTGCTGTTTCTCAGAAGGCAGCACGGCTCCTGTTTAAAGGCGCGGCAGCGGCACCTCTGCTCCTCGACTAAGGCGTCAAAATACCAGATGCTACACTTCCAAACCGCTGCAGTTGTGTGGGCCACAGCGGCGTCTGCTTATGGGGTTGTTCGTTGTGTGCGGCGAAACCGCGCCCCATAAGGCAGTGCGCCCTTTGACTAGCCACCAGGTGGGAACATCGTCCTCAAAGACATTGGGGCTGAACTGCCTGCTGCGTGACTGATGAGCGGAGCCTCCGCAAAACCACACCGTTTCCTCTGCCGCAAAGGAACCGCGGGCTTTAAACACAGTCTAATGATCATTCCTTAGGCCCGTGCTTCCTCCACCCCAGAGCAACTGCCGTCATTTTACGGAGTCCCACACAACCGTGGAACTTCAGAAGTGCAGCCGCTGGTATTTTGATTCCACAGTGGGAGAGCGGAGGGGCCATCTCTGCAGCTGCGTCTATAAACAGGTCCCACACTGCCTTATGAGAAACAGCGAACTGCCAAACCACCTCGATTCCTCTGCTTCAGAGCAACCACGGGCTATGAACACAGCTATAGTTTGAAAGTTTCTCGCTTCTCCTTCTCTCTTACATTTTCTCCGTCTGCTGTGTGCTTGAACTTGTTCTAGCTGAATGCCTTTGTACAACGCTATGTTAATCTGACTGCGTATTTTTAACTATATTCTATGTGAATGTAAAGGTATTGCAAAACCTATCTGACTGCGTAATGTTTATTATAATGAGACATACGCAGCTAATTGTTTCTGTATGAAAATGTCGTAACAAAGTTAACTGTCTGATAATTTCTGATAATAAAAATCACTGTGTTAATAATTCTGGCCCTACACACTTGTTCCTGACTGAACTAACAATCTTTAACGGAATATAACGAACACAATATTTATCAATGCAATCTGACTCAGTGCAAACACTTGTTAACCTGAACGCTGTATGAATTGTCCTACCCTGAAATCTGTAAATTATACTGAACTGTAAGCTTGACAAAAACTGATTCTTTCTCACCTTAACTTACTGCATAAATCTGCGCAACACCAAACTGCTTCCTGCTGTACTAACTACTGGAAACCTAACTACAGAAAACATGTATTGCACTTTCAAAAAAGTGTAAGGAGGGATAAACTAGTAATCTGTTTAAGAAACTCGAACTAATTATTAAAAATGAAATATCTGATTTACTTTCTAACTGATGTAACTTCATGGAAATTAATAACAAGTCATGTTTATGATTTTAAAATCTTTCAGAGAAAAGTATATCTCAGATACTTAATCTGCCTACAAAGTGTTTTTAAACAAAGATAAACAATTCTTTACTGTTAATAAATTTAACTCGATTTACACCAACAATGTTACAACAATACCATTTTTAAGAACACTACCCATGAAATTCCTATTTCATAAAGAAACGGAATCTCAAAACTAAACTATTACAATAAATACTTTTCCCAGCACACAAAGGAGTCCCTAGCATGAATCGTGAGACCACAAGCTAACAGCAAGTTCTTTCCCGGCCGTTACTGTTATCATCAATTCAGCCTAACAATCTGAAGTTGTGCCATAGAAACATTCCAAGTATTTCATGAAAAACTTTACCGTATAAAAACTTCAAAAGATCGTTTCTCCAACGTCATCTATACCTTTCGGATCCATATTTTTATCAAACAGCTTTGCTCAGCATTCAAGTCTCAAAATCTCATCTCCTCGGCCATCCCGCCGGTACGACAACTGCACACAACCACGCTCCCCACGCTTATGCAATCTCATCCGCACGCCTAGCAAAGTCTACACTTTCAACAATCACAACCTTACTTCCCGGCAACAATACTATCAACGTCTCCAATATCGATAGTACTGCCATTGGAAAATAAGCCAGCAACCAAAGATAAACAACCCAGGCCTGACTATCTTGACACTGGTCTCAAATTCGCAGTACATTTGAATTTGAAATGTATAGCAGGTATCTTACATCATCCCCTTTCTCCCTATCAAGAATTTGATAGGATTTGCCATGATATATGCAGTGTTTCTCCCTCAGGCTCAACTCCTGGCGCTTGGCCGTAGCTCCTTCCCTTCATGTTTCCCTATCGCTACGCCTGTATGAACGAAAGCGTTTTTTTTTTTTTTTTTTTTTTGTTTTTTTTTACATCACGCCAACTATAGTTGTAGGTAACCTGTGCACACGGCAGCATAATGCCTTTGTAATGCTAGACAAGTAAAGTTTATTTCGTTCCATATTGTATGGGCAGGGACAAAAGCTGTATATAGTATCAGTCTGAAAAAATTTCCAGCAGCTGTGGTTTTTATCCTTATTACAATAGCAACAGGTTTCGGTATTACACTGGCACCATCCTCAGGCCCCCATTATCAACCTGTTCTAAGACATAGTATGTTCAAACATGGTGGCTGTTATTCCCAGTATCCGTCATTACTTGTGTCCTCTCATTGCAGGTGTCAAACAACAAGTGATCAAGTATATTATACTCCAATGCATAAAATATTAATTTGGTGTCTTTTAGTCATATATTGCCATTGGTTGGAACTAGACCATGCACCATCGTAAAGAATTATGTGGTATCTTCAGCTTTTTAATATTTCTTTATTCATCTATTTACCTCACTAAGACATTTATCTATAATAGTCTACCACAAGCAAACGATATAAATACGAAAAATAAACGTTCGTCCATGTAAATTTTTTATCTTTAGCAACCTGATGAATCACGTTGCACACATCGTCTGCAATAATGTATAAAAATAAACAATAAATAAAAATATTTCCAAATATTTAACCATCATTGGTGCCAAACAAGACATCAAAGGCTATTTGCTTTGAATTACTTGGTTATTATGATTTAGGGTCTTCAGAAGATATCAATTTTATGAAACTGTTAGTTTGCTACACAATAACGACAAGAGCCATGAGGTATCACTATAGAAATGGAGTACCAGTGTAGTACTTCTGACTGACTCACAATGAAACGTTATTTATCAACTAAACCCATTGGTGACGGTCCGTAGCTACATATATTAAATAACCAGAATTTAATTCGCAATTTGTGAAAACAGCTGACTTTAGCTATTGTTCTTAAGGTGTCATCAATATTTGTGTCGAACCGGTACTCGAAACCCGATCTTCCACTTCTGGCGATCGTTGCCTTACTCCCTCAGTCATCCCAACACGCCTCCTGCGTAGACCAAAACTTCCATATGTCATATTCGACGATATCTCCAATGTTCACAAATGTTTTGTGCGATTATCGCGATGGGTAGAGGCACCTTTGTATCAAAGATAGCCCTAAGAAGAGCATAACCAAAATGGAAGGCCTTGCAAATTACGAGTTAAATTCTATTTCATTTGTTAGTCGGTGAAATATCTCAGTATTAATGTCATCCTAAAACTCTACAGATCGATACTCGTGGTTCTATGGTATAAACATTGATCCTCTGCGGTAAACGACCAGTGACCCAAACATCGAAATGTGGAACAAGGTAGTAGAATATCCTTCGATTTGCAGACAAGTGAAGTCAAAGAAAGAGCTCGACATTCGACGAGAGATACTCCAATTTAATAAACTGTAGATTTTCACGGCCAAAAACTACATCACTTAAAAATTCCGGACAAATGCCTTTGTCGACTCGAAAAATTTCTTCCTCCTGATGTTTTCACGCCAACTGCGGACCACTTCTTTCGGTTTGAGTCTACTTATGTTTTATATTATCAATGGAAAGATTAGTGACTCAACAATAATTGCAACAGCATACTTGCGAATAAAGTGGCGTATCCATTAGTTAAAACTTCTGAGCTTAATTGCCGGGGTAGACCAGAAAAATTTCCTCCTCTTGACATTTCGTTGCCGACTATGGACAACTTCTGACAAGGTAAGTCGACTGACCTCAAATTTCCAACCGCTGGGAAGCCTGACTGCGGTCACTATGATAAGATTTTTAGTCCACTTTAAGATGGAACATATAGTGGTTCACTGGCTATATTCAACCTGAGCACTAGCGAAAGACGACATCATAAGTTTCTATTGGATGTCACTGCTCAGAATGGACACAGTTACATAGAAAATTATCATGCGGTATTAATGCTTCATTCACTTGCGAGAGACTGTCATTCCATTAATTCCAAATTTGAGTCTTAATAAGTTCAATAATTTATAAACTAATGAATCTTCGATGATCATACTATAATGATTATTTCTAGTGGCTAAATTGTGTTTGAATGTATGGCACCCGTAATAGATTACACTGCTAAGAGACACCTAGTTTACAGTATACAAATAAGAATGGCATTAGTGATAATGTAATGATAGAGCCGCTGGTGAGATTGAATGAACGGCCCTATCGCTAATTCACGTGTTTCACTAGGCTTACGGTATCATTATGAAAATAAATATGAATCACTCCTTCCAATTAAACAGTTATCGAAACAAAAACATTTGCTTTCAATCTTAGGCAATTTCTTGTCACCTGACATAATTGGGATTCCTAATCGTAATAAATAAGAAATCGAAGGAGTCAATGTCAAATATAGTAATCTATATCTATAAATATGAATGTCTGTTCGGTGTACGTTTATCACGTCTGAACCACAAGACATAAAGAGCTAAAACTTTGTATATTTACTAATATCTACCCGGGAAGGCTTTAGGCGCTGTTTTATGGCTATCGGATGGCTTTTTATCTATATACATTAGCGTGAATGTCTGTTCGGTGTACGCTTATCACGTCCGAAAGACAAGAAGCAGAGACTTAAATATTTGTACAGTTACTAATTTATAACTGAGGAAGGTTTTAGGGACGGTTTTATAGCGATCTGATAGATATTTAGTAATTTGAAGAATATAACGCGAAATGCAGAACAATAATTACTCTTCCAAAATTATATTTTCTCTTTGAAAATGGTTTTATTGGTGGCATTGTTGCTTGAGGGTTGAAATGATAAAACGGTGGATTATATTGGGATGGAAAGTTATCGGTGTATATAAAATTCTATGTGTGTGTGTGTGTGTGTGTGTTAATATTTCGTTCTGGAGCGAAAACTACAGAACGCAAACGAATGGTCTGTGTGTAATTGTTGCCTGAAGTCTCCCGTTTTACACCATAGCAGTTTCATGCCGATAGCTGTAAGGGGGTGGAAGATATGGTGGATGTAAGTCGTCAAATTATTAAAAAATTCGTACTGAACGCCAACTATGACGTTTGCGACCCTACAGCAAGGAGGTTACGTGCAGCGAAACGTGATGCCACAGACCATATCTTTAGTCTACGCGTGCTACAATGTCTTCAGCTCTTTCTCTGTAAGGAAATATAAGAATAAATAAATAAAGCTGTAAAAACGAAATTTCTTTTAATACATCTCTTTAAAAAATGGATTTGACGTTTCGTGCATTACATCAAGTATTCGATCTGTTATATTATAGGGACTGATGACCCCACAGTTAAGTCCCTTAAGCTTAAGAAACATTTTGTGGTATTTTTACAATCATTATAGTTGAATTTCATGATTGGATTCTTCGAAACGAGTACATTTTTACATGTGATTTGATCTACACTACTTACTTTTCTTATAAACGGTAAGTGCATAGACTTCTATCTGATAGGAATATTTTTCAGTTCCGCTTGATCAGCGAAATTTTCTCAAAAATGAGTGAAATTTATTACATTAATTTAATTGTTTCTTATATATTCTCCGATAATGATTTTAGAGAAAAGGATGTGGACAGAGAAAGAAAGGATAGGGGAAGTACCAACTTAAGGCAGGAATAAATAAATAAATACCCGGGCATCGCCGGGTTTTTAGCTAGTTTAATTATAAAACAGGACAGTGCAGAAATTAATGAATGAATTATGATTCAAAAATAAGGAATCTCTAACAAGGATGGCACAACCTCTACCTATTATGAAAAATGGTTGATACTGATGGCGTATTAATTGTTTAAAGGAAATTAAAAATCGCTTTCCAACTCCGTAGACAAAACAACAAAAAGATCAAGAACAGAGCCAACTAGTGGAAGATAAATTCAATTATAACTGCGCTATAGCAAATGCAATGTGCGTTTATCACCAATTCCCAATATTTCTCTGATAAAACGAACGGAGGTTGGCCACCGTGGATGGGACAATTCAATGTGAAGCTGAAGCTGTTTGACGATGTCTATACAGTGAGCGAGCTACTTCATTAAAAAAAAAAATCCCAAGTTGAACTCAAATATCTAAGAGGTTCTCGCAAACTGCTTGCTTCATTGGCCAGAAGCAGAAGAGAAGCTAAGCTGTAAGCTTGTAAATGAGTGCTTCGAAATGCAAAGACAATTCAGTGAAGTAATAATGTTGTTCCTCTGCTCACAGAGATACAATTATGAATACTTCAGACAATGTTATCTTCACTTGGAACTAATTGTGAGCTGAGTCACTCGACGCTTTGCCAGCAACTGACTCCTGGGTCCTCACACCACGAGTGCAGCTAGCCCAATTCTCGTCTTACTTTTCAGCAAGCCACAAGTCTCTCCAGATCCTTTTCTCAAGAGCCAATCACAGTTATAGCTTTAAATCTCTCTCATCCATCTCTACGTCCTTCCAAACATCTTTCCTGCGGTAAAGAATCTTCCTGAGGTTTCTATAAAAATCTAGAAATTTTGATCGTTTGTAGTTAAAATCAACTCTCATAGCGTCGCCCGCGATTTTTGGCGCAACGCGGCATCGACCGGTCAGTAACCTGTGACTTCGCAGTGCCTGGTCAACACAGAGCGTCCTTGGGGTACTTTAAAACTCCCTTCGTCTCTTGCCGGTCTCCCTCACTGACTAGGCTGCATTCCCGTTTCCAATCAAGAAAAGTACTACATGCAAATATTGTTAATATTAAATGTTGTCTACCAGTATCAACCACTTTTCTCAATGACCCAGTCAACATTAATATTCCCACTCTTCCTACCTATTTCTGCTTTCAGATTGTCCGGAATCAAACTGATACCAGTAATTACATTATAAATCAATGCACATTATTAATTATTTATATGTAAACATAGCGTGTAAGATAGTGAAATTTCCTTCCTCCTTGCAATAATAGCGTCTGAAAGTGTGTAACAGCTTTCCATAATAATAACTTATTTTATAAATTTTCCAATTGGTTCCATCTCTGCTCCTATCTTGTACAAATGTCCACATCCCAGAACAAAAGTCTACCAAGCTTCCATCATCAACTTTTGAATGTGTTCCAATTTTTCTGTTACCACACAATTTTAGCCTCTACAGCTCCTTTCCTGTTCTCTTAAAATGCCATGTGTTATCATCAAGTCTTCTCCTCTGGACACAAGGTAACTCATTTTCAAAAGACGTGCAAAAGACGTAGAGATAACAGTCAGTAAAATCGTACTTAGTGTGAGACCACGTTGTCAGTGTTTCAGCCAGGATGGCAGTCTAATAACCACATGAAGGCAACTTCAAACAGTGGCCCAAATGTCTGGACGATTCGTAAAGACTGATAATAGGTCTCACAACGAGAAACCTTTCGTTGATTGTGACAGCAACCGCAAAAGCCTTCGTTTGAGTAAGGATCAGTTGCAGGCCAGGAAGGCTAGGCAGAAATTAAAAACATTAATAGACACTGTTGAGAAGTCGGAAAATTATTCCTTTATAAACTATTTTGTGGAACACACGATGCTTTTAGCAATTTCATCTACCTTTACCAAGTGTCATATTAGACCTGCCTCATTGAGGACTCACTGCACGCCCTCCCACAACTTATTTTCTAATCACTGTTTCCATTTTTATTTATTTATTTATTTAGTTTCTAATTTCATTTTTGGTTGCCCTGTGTGTTATTCTGTTCACTCACAGTTTGAGTCTTTCATCTATTACTTGACTTGATTTTGGAAAAGATAGTTTTTCAAAGTGCCAATATTAATATTTCACAAAATATTTCGTGGTCCATAATTTTGTTATGAGAGCAGATAAAGTCATTTCATTGTCAGCTATCCACGAAAATCCATTTTATTATTAAAGTTCCTACTATCATATTAATATTTGAAGAAATTCCACTTTCGAAATGTTGTTTGTTGGTTAAGATTTAATTATCTGTCAATCCTATTTTCTTTGTTGTCTCATACCTGTCCAGCCATATCATGCATTTCCTGTGATATGGATTGTATTTACTGGTACTTTATGGTACTCCTGAAAGTTTCCAACGTTTATAATATCTGCTGTAATGATTAGTTGTTTGAAGAAATCTGTAACTACTTTTACTAGCACCCATTTACCATGGGTGCATGTTTTCCTCCACCAATGTATTAATTGTGTTCTAATTCATGGTGTGGATGTGCTAGGAAAATTTGTTTCCCATAGTAAATACGTCTGTGATTTTGACTGTGTTAATGTATTTGCCATATTCCTTCTCTATTTATCGGTCGGAAATCTTTTTTTCTTTTTTCTTTCCTGCTTCTAAATTTCGTAACTTTTCAGCTGAGCATTCTTTCTTATTTTATTTTATTTTTTATTTTATTTTATCTCTTTTTTATTATTTTGCTTCAGGTAACACATTTCACGAGTTGAAATCATCTCACTAAGTGACAGAAAGAGGAGTCTGCTGTAAGACGTTTGCAGTACACACAACTGAGTTTGATAGATTCTCATTATGTACATTTGTTTGAGTAAAGCATTACAAAAAATTAATAATATAATCCAATTATGTATATAGGTATCATAAGGAGAAATCCTGGCATTCAAAGTTCTCTTTTACTAAGACCGTGACACTGGCAATGGACATATTTATGATACTAACAGCTACATAAATAACATTAATTTTTATAAAAGTTTGCTGCTTTTTGGGTAAAATTACTTATTATTTACAGCTAAGATATTGCCCTGCGGTAGTTTATCAGTGTACTGCGTCTCTCCATTTGCAATCTACAGAATAGTGTCTAATGCCAATTTGTTGTTTTTCTATGGTGCATGTGACTATTTCCTAGTTGTTTGTGGTTAGTGCTAACTCATTTGTAGATGACAATTACTTGACATAAAACACATCTCTTTGGTGCAAATGTCAAAAGAATGTGAAGAGACTTCCGACAATCTACAATATTGTGTATTTTATTGTATAAGACCATGATTATTGAGATTTGTGACAACAGTTTGTCTGACAAGCACACTACAATTGTACTTAACAGAGCGACGATAATTTAATATTATGCGTCTCTAGAACTGTAATCTTAAATATCATAGCTAACCAAAAGCGTCAAAAAACGAATACGACCATTGTCATTAGAGTTCCAAGAAAGAGTCATTGTGAATGTGTCTCACAAGTGACAGTTATTTAGGTTTCAAAGTCAAAGGAAATAATGTAGAATCAATACAAAATATAAATAATTTAAAGTTACCATCCTTCGAAGATAATTTTATTTCTATTAATCTACAGCATTCGTTATACAGGAGGCGAAAGCGATAAACGGAAAACAAAACTGACACGGTAGAAACTGCACACAGGAAGCAAGAAACGAGCCGTAACTGCTCAATGCCACTAAAAACGTGGGTAAAACAAATAAAATGTTTCAAACTTGAAGTTCAATTTCACCTGTTGTACCGGCACGGCTCAATACCAGAGGATGACCGATAACACTGTTGTTGAATTCTATATAAATAAATTATGCGACGGAAAGTGTGAGTAGCAGTCTTCGGTTGTTTACTGATGATTCTATGATTTACGGAAAGGTTTCATCATTGAATGGCTGTAATAGAATGCATGATTTAGATTGGACGCACACTTTTGTACGGTGGCTTCCTAACAATGAGTCATTTTGATTTCTTCTTGTGTGCAGAGACCAGAAGGCAGAAGAAAAAATCGTTGTGTTGATAGAAAAAAAATTAATCCTAACTCTTAACTAACTGTCAAACTGTAAAGTAATAGGTATTAAAATTATTACGGAGAAACATCCCTTAATGGACACTTCCCAATATCGGACTCCTCTTAATGTTAGACATTTTAAAATTCTCTAGCAAATCAACATTGGCCCTTATGCTAAAATTATTCCGAACAGCGGACATTCTCAATAACGGACACGGACTCTGTAATATGCCCACCAAGAGCAATCAAAACTTACAAATAACGGACAACTTGAAAGAATCAATGCACTCGTGCATGTTAAGACTGAGTGTCGTCAATTAGAGCGTGTATTGGTTGAAGTTTTAGCGTGTTTCTTGTTTGTACTGCTTGGTTTTGATGGCATTGCCGTATATTGGAACTTCTTGGAAGACCAGTAGGTGTACAGCGTTGCTGATTATTTACATAAACGATTTAGGGGAAAGTCTTACTAGCTCTCAGATTGTTTGCAGATGAAGACGTCATTTACCGTCTTGTAAAATCATCTGAAGATAAAAACCAACTGCAGAACAATCTGAATAAGATACCACTATGGTGTAAAAATTGGCAATTAACTCTAAATAATGAGAAGTGTGAAGTCGTCCACATGAGTACGAAATGAAATCTGTTAAACTTTGTTTACAAGATAAATCAATCAAAAGTGAAGTCCGTAAACTCCACAAAATACTTAGGAATTACTATTTCTTCAGACTTAAACTGGAAAGAACTCGTAGATAATGTCGTGGAAAAGGCGAACCAGACACTGCGTTTTATTGGCAGAACCCTTAGAAGATGCAACAGAACTACACAAGAAGCTGCATACACTACGCTGGTCTGTTCATTTTTTAAATATTGCTGCCCAGTATGGGATCCTTATCAGGTGGGTTTGACGGAGGACATGGAAAGAGTCCATAGAAGGGAAGGGGATATAGCGTTACGGAAATTATACAGGATCTGGGGTGGGAATCATTACAACGACGCTTATCGCTGCGGCGTGGGCTACTTACAAACCTTCAAACGCCAACATTCTCCTCCGAATGCGAAAATATGCTGTTGACTCCCACTTCCACAGGTAGAAATGATCACCTGAATAAAATACGAGAAATCAGAGCTCGGACGGAGAGACTCAGGTGTACTTTCTTCCCGCGCTCTATTCAAGACGTAGGGCTATCGAAACCGACAATAGAATTGCAGCGCCGAAAACATTCCGCCTGTTCTCGGTACATCAGACAAAGTCAAGCGTTTAACTGTAGATGCATTGTTGTGTTGCCGAGTGAGCATGGGTAGGACAGAAGAGAGGTGATAGTTGTATGCTGCGACAGCGTGGTTTCAAATGTCAAAAGCTTTGTCTAACACGTCTTGAGTTTTGACCTATCGTTCATCTCCGTGTTGTCGATTTGAAGTTTCGTGCTCGGTAAGAACAAATAAGAGACAAAGGCGTGTCAGATTCAGGTCCTCTACTTCGTCAAAAAGCGATGATTTTTTATGAGCTGATTGAAGGAAAGGAGCGAAAATTCCTCGGAAATGATGGCTGGCTCGATCGGTCCAAGAAGCGGCGTGGCAATCGCACGTTTTACGATCATACTTCGCGATAATGTCGCAATTCGTTGTATTTCACGCGTGGAAACTGGGGACTTCGGTTTATCCGAGATTTTCGTCATCTAAACAAAATTAAATGTTCAAATGTTTGTAAATATATGGGAGTCAACAATTGGTTATTAGTCCCTAGCTTACAAACTACTTAATTGAAAGTAAACTAAACTAAGGGCAACACAAACACCCATGCCCGTGAGGGGAATCGAACCACCGACTGCAGACGGCCGCTCGCACCGCAACACGGCACACCAGTGCGCGCGGCTAATCCGCCGCGGTCATTATCTAAACCGGCCATCGTCCCGGTCATTTCGGATAAATGGTAGTTTAATATTTGAATTATATCCTTTTCTTCGCAGCGGACACTTCACCCCGAATGGTGCCCGTTATTTAGAAGTTTTACTAAAGAAAATGATACGACTCACTGGCCACGTAACAAGGTCGGTCTGCGGACTACAAATTGGGTACTGCCTTAGTACGGTTGTGTAGTGCTTGGAAAGCTGTCCTCCCGCACTTGTGCCGAGGCACACGCCATTATTCCTTCGCGACGTAGCAAAACCTCCCAGAGCAGTCCGCAAATCTCAGCCCCGTTCCCGTGGACAGAAGCCGGAAGCGAGCGTAGCCTCTGGCTGGCAGAGCCAGGCGCCAGCGCGGCGCGGCGTCGCGTGTCGTGAGGCACAGTGCTGCGCGTTGCCCCGACTACAATGCAGTTGGGCAGGCAGGCAGGCCCACCCGCCGGTTTTCTTTCCGCCGTCTCGAGGAGCTCATTAGCATTAAGAGGCGGCCGCTGTTTGCAAACGCTTACGCCCTCTAATTAGGCTTATCCGCAGGCAGCCAGCCTAATTACCCGTGTCCGCAGCTACTCGCCTCGGCTCCACCCACCCAGTTGCAGACCGGAGCCGGCAATTGAAATCGCGTGCCGACTTCCCGCAGGAACAGCTGCCGGCGAGGCGTCTACACGCGGCGGCAACATTCTGCGCATGCGCGTGGCGCCGGGGGCACTGCGCCGCACCTCCCGACAATCGCAGGCCGCGTCACGGCCACGTGCGCACTCGAGACTGCCTCTCCAGTGAAGGGAGGCTCGTAATTGGGAGTTTTCCCACTGGGCCGCCAGCTGCCGAGTGCCGCTATCGAACTTCTCCCGCCTGAGCTTTCTTTCCTATTGCGTTTGCTTTGTCACTGTCAACACGCGTAGCGTATGTTTTCCCTTTGCCGACACACAGTGAATCATCACGTTCACTGTACCCTGCTTCTCACACGTCGAGTTGTTGACGAAGCAGAACATATGTCCCTCTAACGACTGTTAACAACGTACTCATTCAACAGCGACAATTTCCACTAACAAGTTTTGCAAAATCAACATCCTTATCTCCAAAACTACTGTACCGATTTTAACGAGGTATGTTGTTGTGAAAACATAATTATTTATTATCCAGTATTTATGTTGTCCATTTCAAAGTAATCGTCCTCAGATACAATGCACATGTGCCTACGCTACTTCCAATCCTCAAAGCGCTTCTCATAAGCATTTTATGGTAAGGACTTGAATACTTCCATCAATGGAGCTTTATTTCCTCAATCGTTGCAAATCTTCGTTTGCTTCAAATGTCTCTTCAGTTTTAGGAACAGGAAAAAGTCGGAGGGGCCTTTTGCGAATGGTGCATAACGTCAAGGTAATACTCGTTTTTCGCCCCACGACACTCAGACTAAAACTCATGATGGACTATGTCTCTGCAACTTAAATAAAATGTAAGGAGAAGTTTGACATTTCATTGAACTTGGTGTGCTATTTTCGGTCTTGGATGTCCGGGATGCTTCCGCTGGGACGAGACGATTCGGCTTCTGGTTTCGCCTTCATAACTGTAAACCTATGTCTCGTCACCAGTTATGACCCTTTGGAGAATATCTGGATCGTCACTGACGACACTCAAGAGCTTCTGATCGATGCTCAAACGATGGTTGTACTGATCAAATTTGAGAAGTATAAAAGAAATTTCAACATTGGTCGACAATTAAAATTTATTTGTTATTGCAAATCGATTTCGACTATGGAATAGTCATCATCAGTGCAACTGAAATTAAAGGCACAAGCGAAATAGGAACTGGAAGAAATAGAACACTGACTCACATTAGTACTACATCTGTTTTACCATGCACAATCGAACAGAAACACTTCAGGTTTATATATCCAAACTTAAGGCATACCTACAAGATGTTTCACGATTCAACGATCTATTAGCAGCCTATATATTTGACGTATAGCATATGTGGCGCACTCTATCGTGGACGTAATGTAATCTTTCGTATCCCATATTACCATATAGTCAAATAATTAAAACATTTAAAACAACAGACCAAGTAACAGTAAAATTAACACTAGCACTTGTTTAAAGATCTTTGTGTCCTGCCCAGTATTAAGGTCTAGGTGCTATGCTCAGTTTTGAGGTCCAGGTAACATACTCACTTTTAAGGTCTAGCTGACAGTTGTGTTAATTACACAATTTTTCATATTATATTGGATGATTGATTAATAACATTATTTCTTCAAAAGGAATTTAAAAACGTTTCACATTAACATAAATTAGACATATCCAAAGGAGCATAACCATTTTCCTTTTTCATGTGCTGTTATGAAAGCCTTCAAATATTAACTTGTATCTCGTTTATGGATTACCTACTATGGAAACCTAGATTTTAGAGCATTTAGTAGCATAAAATTTTATGTTTCCGCTAAAAACAGGGGGGGGGGGCTACATAATAACAAGCAAGTATCCTTAGATCTACGTATATATAGACTACAATAGTAAGCTCTAACATATTTTTGAAATAAGTGATATCAATAAAATTGTGTGAATTTGGTATAAGATGTAGGTACCAGGTTCGTTAGTGTTATATGTACCTCTCTTATGTGAAGTTAGACTACAGTGTATTTCTTAAATGAGTGTTACCACATATCCTATCTCTAGGTGTATCTAGACAATAATTGTAAGTTCTCACGTACTTGAGAAATAAGTGATACCAATCTCATTGTTGTACTTGGTATAAAGTCTAGGTACCACCTGCAGTTATGTTTCTCCAAGTTGGGTTGGAATACTGGCAATAATTTTGTGAAATAAGTAATGTCACTTATCCTCAGGTGTAGATGGATATAGACTACAATCATATTTGTGAAATAAGTGATCCCCATCTCATTGTGTGTATTAGGTACAAGTTCTAGGTACCAACTGCATTTCTGTTCTATATACCTCTCCTATGTGGAGTTAGGCAACTTGCAAAACATTCCAAGAAAGCAGTGCTTTTGATATATGTTTAATGATTAAAAGCCGGCCGCGGTGGCCGAGGGGACTGAGGCGCTCCAGTCACGGTCTGCACGGCCACTATGGTCGGGGCTTCAAATGCCTCCTCAGGCATGGGTTATTTGTGCAGTCCTTAGTATAAGGTAGTTGATAAGTAGTTTGTAAGTTTAGGGACAGATGAACATGTAGTTAAGTCCCATAAGCTTAAAAAACATTTGAACATTTTTTGTTGATTAAAGAGGACACACTTGGGTGTCTTTTGGTGGCAAAAAATCTAACTCTTCCATCATATCCAACAATCTACCCTTAACTCCTTTATGCAACAACTTCAGTTGTGATGTCAGATCGGTAGGAGCATGCCCAGAAGCTATAAGATGAGCCACAAAGTTGGATTTTCCAGCGATGTCTTTTCTATCCAAGGCCATGCTCATGAAATCTCACTTCCAGTTTTCACCGCATTTGTCCCATGTAAACTGCAATGGATGTAAAACAAGTTATACAATAAACCGTGATCCATCATTTTGTTTAAATTCATCAGTGTTGTTAATCAATATATTACCCAGCTTATTTTCTTTATTGTGGTCTGATTTCAGGTTTCTATTTCTCAACACTGTCACTATCCTGTGGCTAACAATACCATAATATGGTATCATTATATATTCTTTAGCTGTTGTGATTTTCTTACTGTGTACATTATTTATGTTTTCATACTTCTTGGCTGCCATTTTGTATATAACTGAAACATACTGTAGTGGATAATTATTTTTTTAGCAATGGCATGAAACACCTGCACTTCATTTTTGTGATTTTCTTTGGATTACGCTATTTTAAATATGCAGTTGAATGCAAATTGAAAAAAAAGCTTCTTGGTGTTGATTTGGGTGTCCAAAATGAAAATCAATTATTACATCAGTATAAATAGATTTCTTATATACGTATGACTTACCCAAAGGACAGCCTCATCGACAGACACAAATAAAATCACACACAAACACTCATACAAGCTTTTGCAACTGTTGGTCGCTTCTTCAGGAAAATAGGAAGAAAGGAGAGGAGAAGGGGAAGGATATGGGTTTTAAGGAATTGGAAAAGGAGTTATTCCAATCCCAGGAGTGGAAGGACTTACCTTAGGGGAAAAAGGAAGGTAAACAAATACACACACTCTCACACATATCCAAACGCACCACACCTAGACAGACATTTGTAAAAATAAACATAAACTAATGATTTAATAATGATGAGTTAAAAATTATTCTTCATGTCACCACAATAAAAATTAATTCACAAATGTAAAACTCTATAGAGTCCTCTCATCTTTAAGAATTGGTTAAGCTTTTAAATTAAAAGTTAAATTCTAGTAATTATTAAGAGTCAGATAACTTCTCAACAAACCATTCATTGCAGCTTCCAATTAAAAAACTAATGACCATAATACTTTAGCACTGTCATACACTGTCATAATACTGTGGGTATTTAAGTAGTCAGTGAGCAGGCAAAACTTTAAAATATTGTCAAGAAGAAATTTTTGTAGTTAACAGACGAAAATTAATGTTGCCTAGTCTGTTATTATAGATTTACAAAAAAAAATATATTAGTTTCTTCATTACAACAAATACTTTAAATGAAATTAAAAGGCTTAATATAAAAACTAAAATAAACATGATATCTAAACTACCAAGGGAACTAACATGTAATAAAAATAGCTGTTCTTAAAGCTAATAATTATATTTTAATAATTAATAAAGTAAAGGTTATTAGATTTAAAACTTATCCCCTAAAAGTAAATAAAGTAATAATTATGAATAGCAGTGTTGTCCGTCCTTGCAACTACAATAAAAATGCGATTTTTCTCACCAGATGTGTTTCATTTTAATGACAGTAAAACATCTTCAGTGGTGGTAATTTTGGATTGTTTTCGCCTCACATCATGGAATGCCGGTCTGTTTCATGCAGTATTGTTGAGTCTTCATGGTGTGTTATTGTTTTTTCCATTCTTTCACTATCACTTATGCACTACCCATAATTGTTTTCCACCACTGAAGATGTTTTACTCTCATTAAAAGGAAATGTGTCTGGTGATAAAAATCGCATTTTATTGTAGCTGCAAACACAGACCAACACTGCTATTCATAATGATGAAACCAACTGAGGACATCAAGGCCACACAAACTAAGAATTAATAATCTAAACTCAAAAATTAAATTAAATCATTAATTTTACACAATTAAACTTCATCTTGAGAAACTAAGTGTATTGGGAAATGAATAACATATCATATCCAAATGTTAATTAATATTATTTATGAAATACTAATTTCAATCATTTGTATATCAACATGAATTGAGAGTAATAGAAAATAAATTTGTGATGAACCTTGATACAAAAGGTACAAAAAATAAAATATATTCATTTTGATTTCAGTTAATAATTTATAATTAAATAATATTACTATTAAAATATAACAAAACTTAATTCAATAACATATAAAAGACAACAAAAGAAAATAGTATTTTTAAAGATAAATAAATTACCAAGATATCCTGCAAATAAAAATAGTCAGTGTAAATAATTCACCCTACGAAAGAGTAATGCTTTGAATGAATTTACTAGATACTCTTTCCAGGGCATCTACTATGATATAACTTCTCTCATATTACTCGAAATTGACTAAGGTTGTGTACACACTTCAGAGCCAATATCACTTAAGTTATATAGTCTAAATTAATGTCAAATCCACCTTTATTAAAATACTACAAAATTAAATTCATAATCAAACAATTATCTTAACCTGTCATACTCTTAATTATAAACTGCACCTTGACCTGAAACAATTTTTAATAAAAACCAAGAAAATGATTACTCCAAAAAGATTTTCTGATAATGGAGACATACAAACCAATAAATTAAGTAAAGTACATTGTGTACTATCACTTATAAGATGGGTTCCACCGATTGGAATAAAATACTGTCAAATTATTTGAGTTTAAACACCTTAACTAATAGTACCCAGGTGAAATAAAAATAAGCTTAAAGTAATGGGGACTCTAATCCTAGTTACTTTTATAAGTGTCATACATTCAAAAATTATTCACATAAAATAGTCACCTATAAAATTTGATGTTAATAATCAAAGTAATTAATAAAATATTAATCAAATATATTTACTTGTACTAATTGTATAACTGTAGCTGCTGGTACGAAATATAAGAGTACTTAATCAAAAACTATTTCCAAAGTAATTTAATAACTTAATTTGATTACTACAAATATATGAACATCTAGTTCAAGAAAACTTACATGTAACAAAAAGAAAACTTGATCAAATAATACTGAATAAATCTTTAAAATGTAAATGGAATAAGTACAATGAAAATAAAGCCAGATAATATAATGCTAAATGATATTAAAAAGCTCAGAAAAATAGAAAATTATTGCCCAGAGTGTACAGCAATTACTTAACAACAATACAGTTAGTAAATATGTATGAAAAAGTACAATATAAACAAAAGTTAACAAGATATTATCTAGTAAATGCATGTATAAATTCGATTTAAATTATGTTACAAGTACAAAAGATTAAAATAATATTCCTCGAGAAGCATAACAACAACTTCTCTATCATATTTTATAGAGATAATTATAGAACGTATATGCCAATAAATATGGTATATTATTTTCTAATTATTTAATGTTTCTTTTCATTAATAATAAAGAACTATTAAATAATATAAATTTTAATTCAATACAATATATAATTTAAAATTAGAATTGATTATATACATTTATATTTGTCATTTGAATTAATATATACATGCATTAACTTCAATAAGAATAATTTAATTGGATAATTTTATGTGATAATTAATTTGTTTAATTAATGTACTATTACAATAATATATAATATCTAAATTATGTAAATTATGTCATATAATAGTCATGCAAAAATTTCATTAAATTTCATAATATATTTTATTATATGGTCATTTCTTTTGCGTTTATAAATGGTTGCTACACAACTAATACTAATTAAATAAAAGTTATATTTTCAATTAGATGTAATAACTTCAAATAAATAATTATTTCCAAAAATAAGTTTTAATGTTTACATAAAATACTAAAGCCAAAATGAGATGCCTGATTAAAGGACTATTTGCATAGGATAAAAGGCAAATATTATTACTCTTATTACTTAAAATTTAATCAAACTGTTACTTTTAGTGTCAAAAACTAAACTGCATCTCACGCCTTAATGTATAAATAAAAGCAAGCTAATTAATGTTATGTGTTCATACTCCATTTTTGTAGGTATTAATCAATTTTATGTATAACAACTGTATGAAACTTCTATTCCTTTCATCTATGATGACGGGAATTATCCCATCAATTTTCATTCCTGATTAGAATTTTAACAGGACTAAAGATCATTTTACTTTCCATTACTCCAATATTAACAAATAATAGATACTTAATAAGTAATGAATCAGCAATTAAATTCTTTATTATATTATCATTAGCATCAACAATTATTGATGATTTTGTGGTATTCAGTCTGCAAAATGGTTTGATGCTGCCCCCAATGTTATTCTGTCTTGTGCAACCCTCTTAATCTGAGAATACGAATGGCAACTTACAACCTTTTTAATCTACTTACTGTATTTGTCCCTCTGTCTCTCTCTACAATTTTACACCACACACTTGCTGAGTTGACAATTCCTTGATGTCTCAGAATGTGTCCCACGAACCTATCCGTTTTCTTAGGAAATGCCAGAAACTATTTTTCTCTCCAATTCTGCTGAGCAGATTCGCATTAGTTACGTTTTCTACCCATCTAATCTCCATCATTCATCTGTAGCCCAACATTTAGATAGTTTGTGTCATCTTTTTGTCTCAAGTCCCTGTCATTCACATTCCACTTCCGCACAGTATTACATTCCAGACAAATGCTTTCTGGAAGCACTTGCTGACAAAGTCATTAATTTTAATTCTTATTATTTAAATCGAACATAGAATATTATGAGATAAAGAAAATATTCCATGAATAATAATAATCTCAAGAATAATAATAAAAATAGGAGCAGCATCATTCCACTTTGATTACCAGAAGTAATGCCATTAACAAGATGAATCAACTGCTTAACACTGCGACGGGCGCATGGCGGCATACAGTGCCGCCAATTTTGTTTTTTTCTAATAATTACGTCAGGTTGCCCAGCACACAACAATGGTGCTAGATATGCTTCAATTGTTTAGTCATGCACCAAGAAATTGAGCGTCTTCTTCTGCAATCATCTGACGAAGAATATTACACTGATTTCTCTAACAACAATGACAAAGCAGAAATAGTTGAAACTGCAGATCATTCTAGCGAATCTGAGCAGTCGTGTTAATGAGAATGAAGTGATAGGAATGCCACATGATGACTGTCATTTTTATATTGGTAAGGACCAAAAAACTTTGTGGATAAATAATCCCTTAGCATTACCAGGGAAAACAAAACGGAAGAATATAATCAAAGTCCTACCTGGCCCAAAAATGAATGGTAGAGAAGCTAAAACTGAAATTGAAAGTTTTCTCAATTTTTTTCATCCTGAGATAATTGATTATGTTTTTGAAAACACAAACAAGTACATAAATAACAAGAGATCATTTGTGAATTACTCAAGGATTAGAGATTGCAAAACTACTTCTGCTTCTGAAATTCAAATGTTCAAATGTTTGTGAAGCTTATGGGACTTAACTACGGGGTCATCAGTCCCTAAACTTACAAACTACTTATCAACTACCTTATACTATGGACGACACAAATATCCATGCCCGAGGGGGGGATTCGAACCCCTGACCGTAGTGGTCGTGCAGACCATGACTGAAGTGCCTCAGTCCCCTCGGCCACTGCAGCTGGCCTGCTTCTGAAATAATGGCTCTTTAAGGAGCACTGTTTCTCATTGCTGTACAAAAAGGAGGCCGCACAAATGTATTAGAACTGGGCATCAAATGGAATAGGAGTTATTATTCTAAGGCCAGCACTTAGCTACAAGCGCTTTCTATTCTTGCTCCGGTCACTCAGGTTAGATGATACTTCTACAAGATATGAACGATTAGCAACTGATAAACTGGCTGCCATCAGCAATCTCCACTCGGCATTTCTGAACAACTGCAGAAATAACTACCGTCCAGGGGAATTCACAACCATAGACCAAACGCTTGTCCCATTTCGCGGACATTGCGGTTTTGTTCTGTACATGCCGAATAAAGTCGCTAAGTATGGATTGTAGTTGTATGCATTGTGCGATAGCAAGACGTATTATACTTTTAATATACTGCGGCAGACAGAATCCTGGTCCGTATGTTGCATCTAACCAACAAATGGATATTGTGAAGAGATTGGTTGAGCCAATCATGAGAACTCACAGGAATGTAGCTACAGACAACTACTACAGTAGTTACCATGAAGCCCAGCATCTTTTAGAAAATGGGCTAACGTTCATTGGAACATTGAAAAAGAACAAGAAAGAAATTCCTCCGGAACTATTGCCGAACAGATCACGAGAAATTGGAAATTGTCTTTTCGGATTTCAAGATGACTTCTTTCTTGTTTCGTGCAAAACAGGAAGGAAGAAGGCTGTGCTTTTCATGTCATCAGTGCATGAAACTGCTGGAATAGATATCGCCACAGGCAAGTCAGTTGTAAATTTGGACTACAATGCAACGAAATGTGGAGTCGATACTGTGGATTATATGTGTACATCCTATTCTACACAAAGATGTCCCTTAGCATTGTTTCTTTCGTTATCTGGAGATTGCTGAGATAAATTCCCAGGTCTTGTTCTTTGCAAACAATCCAGAGAAAACATTCAGAAGAAGAACCTCTCTAACAAACCTGGCCTTGGCTCTGAAGCACTGCCATTGGAAGGAAAGGGCTCAGCTCTCTACTCTACCAAGAGATATTCAAGAATTTCTGTCATCTCATCGATCAATTCCCGCCAATCACGATGAGACTGTTAGAAGGTGTAGGAGGTGCCATCTTTGTGGTGGTAAAAATAAAACTACTTTCACTTGCAATAGCTGTAAAAGATTCGTTTGCAAGCACCATTCCCACAATTCTTTATTATTACTACAAAGATTTTATACATATTACACTTTTTTGTAAAACTTGCTTTAACAATGGTAAACAATCGAATTTGATCTGTGGTTATAATTTATTATTAAAGTAGCACTTACGAAATATCCTAGAATCTTATGTCAGATGTGCTGTACAAATTTTAACTTTTCCATACATCCTCTACATATGTATACAGATCATATTAAAAGTTGCTGTTAAGAATGATGTTATACGCAATAAATAATTAATTCCACCCAAAAATTAAAAAAATAGCTTTTCTATGTATTAAAATGTAGGTGGTACTGAGTGCCCCATGCGCCCCCTGACGTATCAATCTTAAGCGCGCCTGTTGCAGGGTTAATCCTAATAACATGAGAAAAAACCGCCTCAGTAACACCATTCTCCTATTGTATTAAATTAAGAAACTTTCCATGTATAGTAATTATAGTAAGACTCATTTTTGGGCATTAGGAGGATTAAAACAAACATCACTATGAGAAATTATGGCAGATTCATCAATTAGACCTTTGGGATGACTAATTAGATTGATAAACATTAGAGAAAACATATGAGAATTATATGTCTATATCTGGGCAATATTAAACCTAACCATAATGTTAATATTCAAAACAATATATTTGTTCTTCTTTAATCAAGTATACTCAATAGGAAATATAAAACCATAACTTAACTTCATAATAATCATATCACAGTTATCATTAGGTGTTCACCCACCAATACTAGAACTTTTACCAAAATGAATTATTATTCAAATACTCATTAACAAATAAATAATGGTTATAGTGTTTCCTTAATTATATTCACCCGAATGACATTATACCACTTACTATATATGAATTACATTTTTAACAATCATTATATTACATAAAGAAAACTCGTGATCAATAAAAATCATAACAGTAAACGAAAAACAATATTATCTATTATATCAATAGTTTCAATAGCAGGTGTATTATGCACATCAAATCTTAAACTGATTTACTATGACCTAAAGTTAATAAAACTAATAAGGTTCAAAGTTATAATTAATAGTTACCTTTTAGGTTTTAGTAAAATAATATTTTAAACCTCTAGAATTTCTGTCGAGAATCAAAATTGAATATAAGACCAGTTAAATAATCATAAGAGAAGTATTCCTCATAAATAGATGTACAATCCAACACCTCCTAATTCATACATCTTACCACAAAAATCACTATTCTCAACATATCATAAGGACATCAACACCTTATAATTAATATTTGTTGTGAGAGTTGGAATAGTAGGAACATCAAGAATAATAATTATTGTAGCAAAACTAAGACAACCAGGAGAAATAATTGAAGAAGATCAAATTTATAAAGTAATTTTTACAGCTCAGGTATTTATTATAATCTGCTTTATAGTTATAACAATCATTATTGTAGGTTTTGTGAATTGACTCATTCCATTCAGAATTGAAGCACCATACACAGGTTTTCAATGAATAAATAACATAAGATTATGATTACTACCACCAACATTAAACTGCTCCTTCTATCTCCTATAGTGGATAATGGAGCTCATAAACGATGTATAGTTTATGCTCCACTAGCAAGAGTTATTGAACAAAGAGTAATCTCTGTAGTCTTAGCAATTATTTCATTACATCTTGGAGGTATTTAATAAATTGTAGGAGTAATTAATTTCATCACAATAGCAATACATATGCAAACAAATAATATAACTATAGAACAAACACAATTATTTGCAATTATGGCATTGTCAATATTATTATCATTACCAGTTCTAGCAGGAGCAATTACTATATTATTATTTGGTCATAACTAAAGAACATCATTATTTGATCCAGCGGGAGCAGGAGATCCAATTCTATATCGATATCTATTTTAATTCTTTGGACATTGCCAGCTGGAACATGGATTTTTCAAACACAAACTAGGAAGAAACACACTTTTCTGTGCAGGGTGACCAAATTTTATCAGTTATTTCCTTCAGTTGGCTCACGCCCCCCGTGCTACACCATGAGAAATAAATAAGTCAATTAATTAAACGTCACAAATCAACTAGTCACACCATATCTTTGCTTCAAGCTCCCTTAAGTGTGGCTGTAGACTCGATTTTATTATGCAAACTGGTTGTGTCAAACCGGCTGCAGTGTCCCCAAAATATTTAGCTTATAATAAATGCAGATAGGAACAAGAAATGCACAAACAGCACATTCACTTTTAACTCAATAGATGTTTATTCATCCTAATACCCATCAGTAAATATTTGTTACACCTGACTTCAGAGCAATGCCGAGTTCCTTAAGCCTGCCACATAAACTTGACTGAATAGTTTCTAAGTTGCACAGTCACTAAATAAAAGTTAAAGTCTAGTAACAATCCTGAGAAACCCTACGTCCCACTGTCACATAATATAGTTAGAGTTCATGAATCACCACTGAAGACTGTTTTTAAGTCTCAAAGATGCAGAATAAAATCAAAGCTCTCAAAGCACCACAGAACAACTATTCCTAAGTTCCACAGTATAACACTTCGCTGAAATTTCACAAGTCCTCTAGTGATTTCTCAGTCAACAAGCATAACGACATGTCTCGTCTGGCAAACCAACACCAACAGATTGCCTTTAATAGGCAAAATTGGTCACCTAAGTACCCTCTCTGGCTTACTCTGAAGTCAAATCAGTATAATATTTTCACAAAATAACCTCTTTTACATTAAACACAAATGAAATAAATCCATGTGATAATAGTATCTAACAGAATTTTTCGGTGAAGCAGTATATGGTATCAAAACATTGCACACATCCTAGTTTTTGCATTATCAAAAAAATTTTCTACATTTGCTTTTTCAGTATTTAAATATAGGTTATTCACTGAACGATTGTTTGTGTGGTTTCATTAATTATTTTCTTAAGTCTAGTTTACCGTACTGCCGCTAATACTACAGTCATTATTGTTTACTTATTAAAATCCAGCTTTTATACTTGGATATCATGTTACTGGCCTCTAATTCAAATTTACGTATTTTGCGCAAAAAACTAAATATGCTTGAAAATAGTACTCACTCAGATCTTTCATTTACACCTTGTACATAATATTTTCGTAAGCTGTTTTCAAGATATATCATTCAGTAAATTGTTACTTTATAATGATTTTTGGTTTACTATAACTCAAAAACTATTAAAGCGACAGAAGGCACGTTTATATCAGAGCATCCTTCTAGGTTTTATCTTTAAAATTAGCCTATGCGATTCTTTGTATCTTATTTGGATCAATAGTTATTAATTTTGTAAGTTGTTTACTGCATATTTCTCTAAGGCCTAACAGGACTCCTCCCGCTGTTGGCCATCCAGTGCATAACAGTCTGGATTTTACAGTCATGTTTCTATACACAAAGCTATTGACTAACCCCTGAACTACGACGACTCAGCGGATGTCAAAACACATCACGATTTCCGCGCATGTGCGCGATTTACCACAGAACTGTAGACTTCAAGTGTCCCACACTAATGCTCAAGCGAGGACTCGTACCTTAACTGGGAGAAGCCGATCAATTCGTGACATGGCGTCTCACATTTTGTATCATCCCTGCGCGTGAAATCCTTGAGAAACATACAGTTATTTTTCATCAAAATCACGTCACACCAAAGATTATCGTGTGCACCGTTGTGCGGTGCCGACCACGTCGATAGTGGAAAATATGAAAAGGTCCCAAGAAACGTCTTTCGGAAACGCCCGTACCACCTTCTTGTCACTGCTTCTCTTTCTGAGTAACTGCAGACGAAACGAATTTCAATACCGTGTGTCCATGGAGGTATATCAGAATCGAACTATTCCGTCCAAGCTTTGGGGTGTCCATGCAAGTTACTTTCCCTGAACAGCTCAAATTTCCTTCATTTGAGGAAAGTAGGTTTGATAAAAGGATAGTGGCTTTTAGCGAAGTTTGGCTCGGTTGAAAATGTCCGTCGCAGTTAATACCGACCGCACGCTTTCTTCACTAGATATTAACCTGAACACTGGAGACTGTAGCTTCCGAAGTAGGTCGCGTGGTGCAGTCAGGCGCTCCCGGGTCTTTCACCGTGAAGAGCGCTGGTGAGAGTTTGCTCTGCAGATTTGAAAGTTCCCTCAAGAGCCCTTCCTCTGTTTCCACGTCACATAAAAGCTCTCCTGCGCTTTTCTGGAAAGTAATAGATCGTGTATTTCTTGTAGATCAGCGATATGAACAGGCGTCGTTATCTTTGAGCCATTTGCCATGTTCCGAAATGTTAAAATATTTATATACCTATTGGATCAGACTTCTATGGTCATAAGTCCTAGACATACAAAGTAATTAAACTAACTTACACTAACGATAACACACACACACATATGCCAGAAGGAGGACTCGAGCCTTCACAAGGAACCACCCAATCCGTAGCATGATGCCATAGACCATATGGTTCCGAACGGCTGCTAACTCTCTGTGCTGTAATTTCGTTGGACTGCCTCCTTGACCGTGGTTGACAGGGACCGGTGTTTCTTTACTTCAATGGACATCTGCGTGATACGTTGTTCGTGATCGGAGGAAGTAAGAAATGTTTTTTTTTTTTAACCTACGGAATAAAATTGCTTATTTGATCTGTCCCTAGGCTTACAAACTATATAATCATCTGCGTGATACGTTGTTCGTGATCGGAGGAAGTAAGAAATGTTAATTTTTTTAAACCTAAGGAATAAAATTGCTTAGTTGATCTGTCCCTAGGCTTACAAACTATATAATCAAACCCGAAGGACAACAGACACAGCCATGAATGAGGAAGGAATCGAAAATTCGATGGGTGTGGCTGAGTAATCCATGACGTCTTAGACTCCACGGCGAGGGTGTATCCGAGCACATCTGTTGTTTTCGCCGAGAAATCACTTTCTTCGCGATGGTAATTAGTTTCATTTCCATGGTGTTCTTACTTAACTTTCGTTTTAGTACACAAGACTTATTTGAAAACTGTCCTCTGTTCTATCCGTCTTCTCCTTCAGTATGGCCTCGGCCGCCTTCCTCTGCTTCCCAATTATATCTGAATTCCCTATATAACGTTCTCCTGATTTTATATCCCATTCTAAATTGCTGAGCAATTTTTTTAATTGTAGCTGATGTGCAAATTCTTAAGTACTTTCTTGGTATTTTCTAAGTTGTCTTGAATTGCCACATGTGTGCAGCTCTAATGGCTTACTGAAATCAAAGCCTAAGGAAACTGAGGTGGTGGGGACAGCTTAGACTCACGCGTTCTGTCGAGGCTCACTACTGAGCATTGTCACCCTAACTTGTAACCAAAGGGTGGAAGAACCTCTTTGGTAGCATCAAAAGCAGAAGTTGGTAACGACTACTGATCGACACGAGCCAGAGATGAAAAGCATGCAGCCAGCAGCCGATGACGTAAATTCTCTTACATACACTCAGATTGACATGCTAGAAGATACTCATCATGCACATACAGAATAAATCAAGTATACATTCTCACAGGGACAGTGGCGTCTCGGAGAAACCGTTCATATTGCCACATTCATAAACACAATGATAAATTATTAGCATTATAAAATTCCAGCAATATTGACACAGTATTACAGAAACTAACATTTACAAACATTAAATGAAATGCTATTCCTCATGCCTCCGAAGAAAAGGGGTTCTCAGTTAGCAAAATAGGTCGTCTAGTGAACTTAGATAATTTACAAAGTTAAAAACCTAGGGAAGCCGTCTTGCAATCTTCTATGTGTTTTGCCAATATAACGTAGCCTATGGTTCACCTTCACTACAATATGTCCTATGTGTTCCTTCCAAACAACTAAATGGTGTAAGACAACTGTATTATTGCTTTACCTTCAGGATATTTTAAATACTGAAACTGTCTGGTATCAACCTACATCGACCGAACTATAGCTTCTCCGATGTAGAAGGACAAGGAAGGACCCATTTTCACAGGAAGAAAAAATACACAATATTATGATTGGCGTTCACTAAAATTCTGTACGTTTCGTGCAAGCAAGAAGAGAAAGATATTTAAAAATCATTTACAAAATTCTGATTCATTGGAAAGAAAATAAAAGATTCATAAATCTTACTTTGTAACGGAAAAGCAAATTAGTGACAGTGTAGTCCCAATTGAGAAATGGCAAAGGACGCCAATTACGTCACAAGTCATTTCTCACAGAGTACCAGCAGCGACCCAACGAATTCAAACAATTCAATGGTTCACCTTTATCTTCAATGTCTTTAACATACTTGAGACGATAAACAGTCTCAGGGTTTGTTAATTTCTATTTACAAATTCTTGAACGGTACTCAAATTGTCAAATCTACCCGATTTCTCACAAGTGACTAAGTACAGAAGATATCCCATGAGATATGCTAACAGAATAGTAATCAAGATTGTGGTACATAACAAACTCCTACTTAATAAAATGAAACGTGTATAACAGGAAGGTATAATTTAGGGTTTATGGGTGGGGACTTTGATGAAAAACACTATTACAAAAATGCACCAGATCCACACTTTACATGAATGTAACTAAACTGTTCGACAGGTCTCCAGAGGCCCTATGGGTACTGACCGGCCGCCGTGTCATCCTCTGCCCGAGGGCGTCAACGGATGCGGTATGGAGAGCGACGTGGTCAGCGCCCCACACTCCCGGTCATTATGTCAGTTTTCGTGACCAGAGCCGTTACTTCTCCATTAAGTAGCTCTTCAGTTGGCCTCACAAGACCTGGATGCACCGCGCCTGCTACCAACACTCATCACACCCGGACATTAACCCATCAAAGTTCTATCCAAGCCCAAGAGTACTTAACTTCGATGATCTAACGGGAACCTGTGTATCCACTGCCGCACGGTCGTTGGCACATGACATATAAAATCCTTTATATATATATTCAACTTTTTTAAAATGAAATACAACATTTTATTTTCAAAACATAATGTGTGTTCCATTTTCTCAGATATTATAGGAGAGATATCTACAAAAAATTCTCTGTTTCATGTCTTTATATGTTGTATGTTTCTTTCATGAGGTTTTTGGAATAGGTCATGTAGTAGAATTTTCTTAATTTTTTAATTATAATCGTACAAGCACAATTTTAATTCATGCAAAATTGCAATCACTTTGACCCATATCTCAGCTTGCAATCAGAATGTAAAAATCTGCTCTTATGGCAACGTGTATTAGGTACACAGAAATATGTGTAAAAAATTTTATATTTCTAGCATTTATAGAATCTGAGTAAAAGGTACATAAACTTCAAAAAAAGAAACGTTTCAGGAAAGGTAATTTAAAGTTCAACTTAACTTTTTCCCTTACGCCGCTTCTTCAGAAGGCACCACAATTGTACTCTGGATCGCCTTTCCATTCAATGCTTCTCTTCTGGTTTCTTGTTGTCTGCCTTATTTCCTTTATCAGGTCTTCAACTGACTTTTCAGCTGCAGAGACGCGCTGTAAATCCATTTTTTGAGGATGTCGTAAGTAAAATTTCCTATCTTGAAGCCCATTCTTTCTATTACGTTTATTCTTGTGACGTTCCCAACATTCCCACAAGAACGGCATCATAAGTTGCAATTCTGACAACTGTAGCAGATGTAAGTGTAGTTTTGGAGATTGATTTGGATTCTGGAGCCGGCCACGGTGGCCGAGGGGACTACGGTGCTCCAGTCACGGTCTGCACGGCCACTACGGGCGGGGGTTCGAATCCCCCCTCTGGCATGGATATTTGTGCCGTCCTAGTTCGTAAGTAGTTCATAAGTAGTTTGTAAGTTTAGGGACTGATGACCCCATAGTTAAGTCCCATAGACTATACAAACATTTGAACATTTTTTGGATTCTGGATTTTGCCATAAACACACTTTTTGAGATATGCGAGATCGCCATGATACAAGTTGGAAGCCTTTCTTTGTGAATGTAGAGGTTGCTATCCCTCAGGACTTTTAGATATTTGCATTATCTAATGTGCCAGCCTCATTGCTGTTCACTAACTTATTCAAACGGAGTTTATCCAGTGTTTTAAACACCCTTTGTGTTCGTGTCATAACTAAATGGAGAAAGAATTGAATTCTTGTATAAATCTCCGTCTATATATATATATATATATATATATATATATATATATATATATATATATATAAAATTAAAAAATAAATAAAAGCTTCGTTATAAATGAAGCAACTAGTTTGTTATTGTTTATAAGATTCGAAACAGAGTCAAAGATGATCTATAAAAGCAAAGAGTATGCATCCCGTATGTGTTTGTTTGAAAGTAATAGACATAATCTTTGTTCACTGAGCCGTTATTGAAGTGCTCTTTCGAAATGTGGGCGTGGCAGGGAGGAGGTCGCGAACACTTTTAATTATTTTCTGGCACTTCGGATACGATTTCAACGTCTTTGGGAACTTATTGTCCATTAGTGGTACTTAAAAAAACGAAAATTATCATTTTTGGTTAATTTTATCAACGTCTCCCCTTAACGCCCCGTCGTCAACGTATTCATTAGAGGTAGAGCTCACATTCCGATTGTTTGAGTAGAATAGGAGAAAGGAAATCGGTCGTGTACTTTCAAAGATCACGCAATTTGCCTGAAGTGATGTAGGAAATCACGGAAAACCTAAATCTGAATCGGAGGTGGAATTCAACAGCCTCCTGCCGAATGCGAGTCCAGTTTATTCCATTATGCCTCCTTACTTGATCTGAAATTTTTAAAGGTTTTGTTGACCTGCCTACGCTTCGAGAAATTGGGCGATTTACTACTGGGAATTTTACCTGATACTGAATGAAACGGTGTTAATCTACTAAAAAGGGTGAAATTCACTAATGAAAAATTGGACAGAATTAAACTGAATGAGGGGTCAATGAAAATCCTGTACAAGATCTGATTTATTAAACAGGAAATACATATTAAATCACAATACGAGGCCTCTCATCAGTATCTTTACTGTACAAATTGGTTGAGAGACAATTTTCTTGCTCGTAAGACTTAATTCCAACCCCAATGTAATTCAAAATAGTTGCACAAAACATCATCATGACACAGTCACGGAGACGTAAAAAAGAGAAAGGGACACAGTCGTTGCTACGTTCCCAGTACAAAAAAAAGTAATGATTTCGCGATCGACCGTGCAGTGGATCAGAAGGCACAGCATGGAATTATGGTCAGAGTTTAAGCCACACTTGTTGTTGACTTGCTCTTGACCTACGAGACGAAACGCGCTTTGCATGTAACGTCTAACTTTATCTGAAGTAGAGAGAGAGAGAGAGAGGAGAGAGAGAGAGAGAGAGAGAGAGAGAGAGAAAGAGAGACCGAGAGAGAAGTGATTAGGAGGAAGGGAGTGTCGACATAAATTCTGAGTGTTTCACTGTTTGATTTCAGTTGTCGTTGTCGGGGCCGTACCAAGTACATGTACCCATACCCTGTTGTCGAACTAGCCTCATTCAGATGTCGCAGTCAGAACTAACTGGTACTCAAATTGCCGTGTGGCCGAACAACTGACCGGCATTGTATACGAGTGATAATCCAGGCAGAAGCTTCTCCCAAAGCTGGGAAACGCAACTCTACACACCACAAGATCTGGATCGAGGAATCTGGGAAAGAGATATTTAAATGTCCCTAAATCTATGGGACCAAACTGTGGTGGTTATCAGTCCCTAGACTTACAAACTACGTACACTACCACACACGCCCGTGACCGAGGGATGACATGGTGGCAACACATACAATATATGGACAACACAGGAAACAAGAGACTCAAACACCTGCAGCCAATGCTGAACAAGTAAAGCACACATAATTGGAGTCTGTCTAGAACACATTAGATGAAACTGTTCAGATCTCTGATGACGTGTGCATTTCTGTCTGGGCGTACGCGGCACCTACACGTCTGAACGATCTTCAGAACATACAGAAAGAGGTTTTATACATTACAGGTAATGCTCCACGATTGATCCGTAACAACTAGAGTGCTTCTTGGTGATGTTCAACAAGTTCGGCATACGACCGTACGGAAACTCAACACACTCGAACAACCTACTGAATACAACCACAGCGGACACATAAGCGCTCAAAAACAAATTTTCCTCTGTAGTCCAGTCAATACGTATTTTTACCAGGATAGTTTTGGGGTGGTTTTGATTTCTTCGATTCCTCGTGTTTTTTAGGGTGCTGAATCCGAATCTGCCATTTCCCAACAAAATTTCGTGACGCAACATTGAAAACAATGCAAAAATTAAAAAAAAAAAAAAGCATTTTTCGACGGTTTTCTGCTTATAACTCGGAAACTATCAACTTTTCACAAATTACCTCCCAGTACAAAATTGAAGTCCATACAATTTCCTACACATTTCACTATTTATGTTTTACTGTCAGACGAGGCGTTCCGGCTCAAGCGCTAATTGAAAATTGGCTGTCTCCGCTAAAATCCACTTTTTTCACTCAAGATGTCTAATTCATTATTAAAAGCTGACATTTAGTGAATTCCTACAAGTTCTAAGTCGTATAGAATGTAGACTGGTATCCACTGCTTCTCCCAGTTCTCTATGCACACCTTCTTTAGATCATATATGTAAAGTTATACGAAATTAAAAAAGAAATTACATGAAGTTCAAGTTATTAATAAAATCATAAATTGTACAAATTGTCACAGAGAGTTGAAATTCCGAAAAAAATTTTGAAAATTTTATACATATTATTACATTGTATTACACAGAATACATTATTATGTGCATCAATTACATATGCCGCTGTCGTTTCCAAGAGGGTTCTGGCTGAGGTTCTTCCAAGGCGGTAGGTCCTGGCATAGATGCAGGTTGTTCTGTCGCCAGTGTTGGGGCTACTTCATCTGGAAAATGAAGGAGGTGGGTGAGAAATCAATGACCAGTGAACATATATCAAGCAGCATTGTTCCGAAACAGATTGTGCGATTTGACATATCTTCCACATGGTGTGGTGTGCATCTTCAGCCTGTTCTTTGTCTTCTTCTTCTTCTTTTTCTATCTCTTCATCTTCTACATTAGTACTGATTTCTGAAAGTTTGACGTTATTACACAGTTCTTCACAGGATGTGCAGATGGGGGAGCAGAAATATGTCGGAGTATCGAGTCCGGAGCAGGGTCCGAAGTTGTTACACAGGGACGACCACTGCTTGTTTTTCTCCATCCCCACTCGCTTGGGTCTCTTTGTTGTTCGTCGAGAGTAATTTTACTGGATAATCACTGCTGCACTTGTAAATAAACTCTCAGTGAATGTTGTCGTGCAGCAGCTTAGGTGGGGGGTAGTGAGGCAATGTTGGTTTTACTTTTATAAGAAATAGATACGTATTGCCTGTATCGCAAATCTTTCAGGCTAGTATGATGTCCTTTCCCGTACAGTTTCTTGAGAAACATGTTCCCTGCTTCGCCAATCTCATCCTGATGTGCACGAGGGTTGTAGAAAACATCAATGACTGTTTGCAACTCATTGTACTTCTGCAGGACTTTTATAAATTTGCTGCCCATGGTTAAAAAAAAAAAAAAAAAAAAAAAAAAAAAAAAAAAAAAAAAAAAAAAAAACACCAACTCATCGCGTACAGGAACAATATATGATGTGATACAGTTCTGTCAGCGGCAAGATGAGGATTGTAGAGGGTTGGAGGCACCTTTCCTTTTCCTTATTTAAAAAAGAATACATTCTTTACGTCAGGGCTACACAGACCCATTAAAATCACCGAAAGGTCTATATCTTCTCCCACCACCGTCACGTAGTTATTTGCCGGGGCTAAGTTAAGGGCTGTTGTGATAATTAGTGTATCAGCATCCTCTACAGCTTGCCGTGAATCAATTTTTGCAACATGAAATTTTTTCCATGAACATACGTATGAACCGCCCCTTGTTTTTTGTAATTTGCAAGGAAACTCTCCTGCGAAACAGTAAGCATCATCGTTTCTGTAAATGATATTGTAGCAGATTGCTTTCTTTGCGCTCTTCTTAATCGTTCTAAGTCCTTGGTGCTTTCACAAACTTCGTCAGGGTAACAATCGAAAATGACAACGACATGTGATGTGTAGTTTGACTTCACGTCAGATATATAACTGTCGCAAATTTCTGCATATGTCTGGGCATGGTGCCATTTGACCCTATGTGACAAAAACCTGCCGTCGATTACAAATATTGTACCATTTAAGTTTGCCTGTTTAGTCGGTTAAAAAGCCTTGTACAAACCCGATTTGGTTCCTTTCCTCAACCCATGCTCATCGAAAAGAGTGAGAGGGTAGGGGCTAAGTTCGTAACACAAAAATTCTCGCAGCTCTTCATCTGAATGTTTCACGATTAGTCCAGTCAACTTGTGCTCAATAAGCCGCTGACAGAACTGTATCACATCATATTTTGTTCCTGCACGCGATGAGTGGTTGTGACACTACTTCTGCTTTGCGTAACCAGGGGAAACTTAAATTTATGAAAGTCCTGCAGAAGTACAATGACTTGCAAACAGTCAGCACCTAAGCTGCTGCACGACAACATTCACTGAGAGTTTATTTTCAAGTGCAGCAGTGATTATCCAGTAAAATTACGAACAACAAAGAGACCCAAGCGAGTGGGGATGGAGAAAAACAAGCAGTGGTCTTGTCCCTGTGTAACAACTTCGGACCCTGCTCCGGACTCGATATTCCGACATATTTCTGCTCCCCCATCTGCACATCCTGTGAAGAACTGTGTAATAACGTCAAACTTTCAGAAATCAGTACTAATGTAGAAGATGAAGAGATAGAAAAAGAAGAAGAAGAAGACAAAGAACAGGCTGAAGATGCACACCACACCATGTGGAAGATATGTCAAATCGCACAATCTGTTTCGGAACAATGCTGCTTGATATATGTTCACTGGTCATTAATTTCTCACCCACCTCCTTCATTTTCCAGATGAAGTAGCCCCAACACTGGCGACAGAACAACCTGCATCTATGCCAGGACCCACCGCCTTCGAAGAACCTCAGCCAGAACCCTCTTGGAAACGACAGCGGCATATGTAATTGATGCACATAATAATGTATTCTGTGTAATACAATGTAATAATATGTATAAAATTTTCAAAATTTTATTCGGAATTTCAACTCTCTGTGACAATTTGTACAATTTCTGATTTTATTAATAACTTGAACTTCATGTAATTTCTTTTTTAATTTCGTATAACTTCACATATATGATCTAAAGAAGGTGTGCATAGAAAACTGGGAGAAGCAGTGGATACCAGTCTACATTCTATACGACTTAGAACTTGTAGGAATTCACTAAATGTCAGCTTTTAATAATGAATTAGACATCTTGAGTGAAAAAAGTGGATTTTAGCGGAGACAGCCAATTTTCAATTAGCGCTTGAGCCGGAACGCCTCGTCTGACAGTAAAACATAAATAGTGAAATGTGTAGGAAATTGTATGGACTTCAATTTTGTACTGGGAGGTAATTTGTGAAAAGTTGATAGTTTCCGAGTTATAAGCAGAAAACCGTCGAAAAATGCTTTTTTTTTTTTTTTAATTTTTGCATTGTTTTCAATGTTGCGTCACGAAATTTTGTTGAGAAATGGCCGATTCGGATTCAGCACCCCAGGAAACATACGGAATCGAAGAAATCAAAACAACCCCAAAACTTTCCGGCTAGGGGCCCTATTGAGCAGAAGTTGACTGGACTACTGGGACAAACCACCGATCATCAAGTGACGCCAAACTCGCAGTTCTATGACTGAACTAAGAACAACGACAAAATTCGCAGTGTTGCAGGTACGCAGCCGCTGGAGTTATAGGTGTTCAGATGCAGCAGTACCACACTTCGCAACGGCTTGATTCTTTATGAGTAATCTAGCAATTAAACATCGAAGATAACCGCTACTAGCCTCACCCTCGCATGGACTGTGGCAAATAACAAGCAAACCGCTTCTGCTCTTACGTACCTGACTGAAGCGGAGATTTTTGTTTCACTTTGCGTTTGCACTTGCCACTTCTTTCTCCTCTGCGCTCTTTTCCTCCTATACACTGTGTATACCAACCAACACTTTTATCCACAGAATCGACCGTATTGATGAATGACTGTGACGGTCCGAACATGTCGCGGTCCCCACATCTCATGGGCCACCTAATCAGAAACTAACAAACATAGGCGTGACCATCAGTGGCGTAGATATCATAGGGCTATGCGGGGCAGTGCCCAGGGGCCCCCGAAATCAAGGAGCCCCTCGGGATCCGTGAGCAAAGTTCGGAAAAAAATTACAGTAGAGCGTCGTTTTTTTATTTTTATTTTTTTATTTTTATTATTTTATTTTTACCTTTCCAACCTACCGTCCATCAATTCCCCCTCCCATCAAACTAAGCTGCCCACAGTAGCTGCACTGGGCCACAGGGTGACGGAACATTGCTTCTAGTGGGGCCTGCTGACAGGCCAAGCCGACAGTCGCTGAGTACAATCGGCACACTCCAGTTGGCAGAAGTACAGTAGCTGCAGCATCAAAGCTGTTCACAGCAACAACTGCGCCTTCCAAGTGTTGCGGCGTGCCGCTAGAGAGTACGATTAAATATTATCTGCTGCGTGACACACAATAATTTACTTAAGAGTAGGTTTGCCTTAATATGTCTTCCAATAAGCGGTAAGGACCTGATGATGTAGTGTTGCATCTGTATTGTTCATAGACGCCGATTACGGGTATGCTCAATCGCTCAAGCATACCCAAAAATTTGAGTTGGTATGCTCGGCATACCCCACTGTAAATTTTGGTGTTATTTTTTTCCTTTACGTTTTATTTCTTGATTGTAATTAAATTCGACTCTCTCATTACATTGATGAGCGGCTGGCTTTTGTAATACACCGCTGTAGAAAGATTATCTAAAGCAGGTAATTGAATTCGTAGGCATTAAAGTTCATGTTGACATGTGAGTGAAGTGATCATTTTCTAAATAGTCCGAAAGTTAATGGAATGCTGCATGTAAGTTCGATATCGTAAACTGAATACGGTAACATTTAATTGTTGTATTAAATAACTAGAAATGAAATGAATTTAACGTTTATGTATTCTCTTAGAAGTCAATTGTCTTCAAGGTATCGTGTTAGTGTTAAGACGTGACATTTTTCATCCTGTTTATTGAATTCCTGTGTGATGTAACAATGGGTTGTGAACCTACTGGTATCGACAGACATAGTATGACAGCAGAAATGTTTATGGACTATTTTCGTAATATTGTATAGAAAATAAATCTGCAGAAGAAAGAAGGCAGGAAGACCATCCGATGTTAGTTTTTGCGATCATGAACACAGTATTCACAATATAGGCACATAATTATCTGATATGCATGTCTAAGAAGACGAAAACTCTGAAAATGATTTCTGTATTTACTACAACAGGAAAAACAGGTTGAAATTGTCGAAAAAGCCACCCAGTTGTTCTTAAACGTGAAATTGAAATTAATAGCTGTTAATTTCTTTATTGTATGTTAAAAAATTACTTTTCTCCTTTCATAGATTGAAATGATCATAAATTAACACCAAATGAAGCAAAAAAGAAGAAATACTACTACAATGAAACAAAATTATTACTTTACCTCTGTACCTTGAATTGGAAAAATATAATATTTTTTTTTTTTTTTTTTTTTTTTTTTTTTTTTTTTTTTTTTTTTTTTTTAGAAATACCTGTCGGGGGGGGGGGTGTCTGCAGGCCGGCAACCACCTCCCCCGAATTGGAAACGCCACTGAGCATGGTCCAAGATTTTCAAAAGTCGGCGCCTGTGGTATAGTTTTAGTTTGGAGAGGGCCCCAACATCATTTTTGCCCCGGAGCCCTTGGTGTAGTGTAGTAGCTACGCCACTTTAAAGTTGGTTGCAATGTTGGTGTGTGCTTGGAGGAGAACGTGGTATTTATCACCAATGAGCAACAAGGCATATGCTCCAGACAGTAGTAAGCATAGAAATACGTCCCCAGAGCCCAGAATCTCTAGCAACTTGTCGCAGTCAATAAAATTTGTTAAGACATTTTGCTGTAAATCCAGGATTCGGTTGTCACGTTTCGGTACAAAGTTTTCCGTAATTCTGGGCTGTGTCGCCACACTCGTCACGAATGATCGCTTCTGTGGCAAATTTTGGTAATAGCAGTGGGCGCAGAAGAATAGAACGCGGTCTTAGTTCTTTGTGTAGCTTCCTGGTTGCAATTCCATTCTTAGTACTCTTACTTCATTCTCAGTAAGCCACCTGTAACCAGACCGTTACTCCGAGAGTGACTATGACAAAGCGGTACGTGTCTGCTTCTGTTATGCTACTTCACCTACAGGAGGAATTCGCAGCTGTACACTAAACAATCACGACCTGAGTGAGAAGTTAAGGCAATCGATTTGATGTAAATTACGTAGGGATGAAGTTAATGGGTTTTGCAAAGGAAAGAAATATGTAGGCGGGCCCAAAAGAGGCCGACGCCGCACGTAGTCCTCTCACGTCTAAAATCGCTACCAGGAATGATTTCAGTTATTGACACGCTGAAGCCCTTTCCACACAAGTTTTACTCACTACTGAATCGCAAAACGAGAGAAAAAAAATGGAGAAAGCCTATGTCTAAGGAACACCTATATCTCTCTGTTTTCGATTTCATTTCTCCTATTTTATTATGATGATGGTCTCCCTATGTAGGTGGGTGCTAACAAATGATGTTCGCATTCAGAGGAGAAAATTAATAAAAGAAATTTTGCAAATAGATCTCGCTGCAACAAATAACGCCTTTCATTTAATGATTACTACCCCAACTCGTGCATCATTTTCGTGACACTCTCTCCCCAGTATCGCGACAATATAATACGAGCTGCCATTCTCTGAACTTTCTCTAATACGTCCGTTAGTTCAACTTGTTGTGCATCCCACAAAGCGCATCAATACTCCAAAATGAGACGCACAAGTAGAGTGTAGGTAGTTTCTTTAGTAGAACTGTTGCATCTTCTAAGTGTTCTGCCAATGAAACGTTGTCTTTGGTTCGCATTCCGTAAAATATTTTCTGTGTATTCTTGCTAATTTATGTAGTTAATAATTGTTACTCTATTTAGTAGAATTGACGGCCTGTAAGCCTGCAGTAAATCGAAAATTTACTGCAGTGCTTCTTTGGTGCACAAGACAAAGGCATACTAGAAAAGTAAAAGGTATTCATAGCCATACATTGGTGCTATGTTTGACAAGTGGACGGGAGCCAAAAAAGTATCGAAATAGTATTTCTTCAGAAGGTCGTCGTAACAGGGTGATTTGTTGGCAGGAGAACGGGTGATAAAATCAAACACCTCATCCACCTGGAAATCAGCCAAAAACGAGATTCTGCGGAGACCTGGACACGAAACTGTGATGGCAGTAAACGATTCCACAAGATCATGTAATAAGGAATTCATATGTCTTACAAGCCACAGTTCCTTGCTGAAACTATTTTATAATCTTTTAATACTTCATGCGTAATGCAGAACCGGTTGTGACGCACTATGGCATTATTTTCAAGAGCGACGAAACCGGTTGTGCAATGAATATGAAGTATTAAAAGAGTATAAAATAATTTTCCAAGGGCAACTGTGTCTTGGAATACATTTGTATTCCCTATACACAATTTATTCCAGTTGCAATTATGACTGACATTATGTCAGATTATAATAATTCCACAAGATCATCTGCAGTATTCGACTGTGCAAAGTGCCGATGTCTGTCAGTCAGTCACATGACGGCCATAGGTGCAGTTAGGAATGAATTAAAAGAGCGTCTACAACGAATGTGATGCAGTGATGCAACAGGTGGTTCAAAGATGTCACTACTTCACGAATAAGTGAGCGAGGTTTGGACTTCGTTCAACCAAACTTCGCGTTTACCAGCCGAACTTCATTAATAGTAAATTCGGGTGTATGACAGAAAAATAATATTCATACCTGTTCCTACAGTTCCCCGGCCTTGCAGCGCAGTAATATCAACACCTTCCGGTTCCGTATTTTTCCTTAGTCAGACCGCAATCCCAGTAATGAGGGCCTCGCTCTATCGAACGGAAGAGTACTCCCGTTTAGTACCAGTTAGTAGATCTATCAGCTAGGTGGGTTAAGTGTAGAGTCCACTGTGGGCGACAATTTTTTATAGGTTGTCGTAGAAGATTAATAGTTGCAGAAACAGCCAAGTGATTAGTAGAAGGTGAAGGAATAACGTCTACTGCTAGAATTTGATAGCATAGTGAATCAATAAGGTAAAATATATCAAATCTATTAGTAGACGTGTTGCAGTAAAACGTTAACTTTAGCAAGGTTAGAAATTTATGTACCCAAACCGCTCTCAAATTCTTCGTATTAACGATTAAAATTAGATAGAAGTGACTTATCAATTGAACATAAAACACAGTTAAAATTGCCGAATAACTATAAAATCCTTCAATTCTTAGCCAGAAGATAAGGCTGCTTGTCCCTGTGCAAGTTCGAGCGCACCATGTTTGCTATTTCTTGAGAGCGCGTAAATTACTACAATGATCAGATCAAACAGACTACAAGCAATACCACGACGAGAATCAAGAGTTTCAATATCGGTAATAGTAACTCCTTCGTGGTAAAATGGTGCAGAGGCTGTCAAATCCTTAAAGGATTTAAAAAATCGATCTGAAAACCAGGGAGAGAGAATTTTGTAAATAAATCACAACATCGGCATCTGAATCGTAAATAAACTGAGAGCCACGAGATGTATCTCAGATTCAATACAATTTACATTCAACGTAACAAAGGTTCAAATGTTGTAAACCTATTTCCAGAGTAACATATTACTTAAATTTACTTACAACAAAGACAACACACACACCTGAGCCCGAGTAAGAACTCGAATCTCTGGCGGGAATGGTAACAAAGGTGTGATCTTGAGCCTTATACCAGCTGATGAGAAGAATAATTTGTTCCCTTCACATATTCGTTACATCAATCCGTTATAAGGACCGTGAAACCGAAAGAGAGGCATGTTTCTCGTCTTGCAGAACACTCAGGTCCAGATCTTTTTGCTCGAAGTAGCACGATCTTGGTGTACGCGCTATCTATTTCAGCCGTGAGGGTTTTGACCCTCATCAGTCGGAAAGGTAGGGAGATCATGCACAAGGAATGCCTTAACATTTGTGGGACCAGAGAATCTAAATTTCTCCACAGGGCGTGTTGAAAAGGGATGAATAATGGGTTTATCAGCCGACAAAGTTGAAATAATTTGTGGTAACTCCAGCTCCGCAAGGTAGAACATCAGAGATTGGGAAGGCCTTCGGCAGCAGGCAAACCGGAGGTGTCGACTTTTCCTCAAGTTGAAGACATGCAGAGGCCGGGGATGGACGCGACTCCTCAACATTCCCAGCAGCGGTTGCATCGACGGCCATATCCGTCGCTTCCACAGTCTGGACAAGAGGTTGCGATGTAATTTTTTTCACCCTACGACATGATGGAAGCAGAACTAAGTGTCACAGATATTGCAACACTGAAAATATTTTCATCTTGATTAAGGGGGCGCGTACATTGCACCACCGGTACAGAAATACGGCTCTTTGACGGCACAGAAACCGTCTTAAGTTTCAGTGTCAAAAATCACAAACGAAAAAAAAAAAAAAAATGAAAAAACAAATCAGGTTGTGGTTCACCACAAGATACAGCTTCATACAGTCCAACATCAGTAACTGACAAAACAAGATTCGCTATAGTCGGTGTACGACGTCGATGAAGAGAATTTTTCCGGACAGAAACACGCTTCAGACAGTTTAAACGTTGGTGACCACTTTCATTACGCAGAATATATGTTTCCTCCAGAATACTGTGACATGATATCTACAAATCTGAAGGTGTAATGAAATATTCTGTTTACCAGCACGAATATTACTATAGCACTGCAGTCTGAGTTGACCTGATCGGCATGCCCGGCGGTTGCCGTTAACATCACTAAATTTATGCCCGGCGGATGCCGTTAACATCACTAAATTTAAGCGGTTCATCTTGATTGATCAGCTGTTTCCGGTGGCAAGTTGTAAGTAAACCGGCGTATTTGCGTATTATAAATTATCATCAGCAAGATCACTATCTGTTCCCTTCGTGTGGCGGAAGAAAATCTCATTACCTTGCTTAAGTAAAAGCTTGTCTACTTGAAGAGGATTCATGCACTTCACAAAACAGGCATAAACCTTGTGACGTACCCGTATATATATATATATATAAAGGTAAAGCAGTCAACAATCCGAAGATTGGTTTGAACACCACAGTGCTTTACTAGGCATGGTCCTGTTTGGAGGTGGTATGCCGTTGCCTTCCTCCGACCTTGGAACTGACTTACCCAGCCAGTTATAGGGGGACCTACAGTTTAACGTGGGTTCCGAACCACGGTTCTACTCGGTATTTTTCACATGAGCAATACTGCCAAAGGTGAAAGAAGTGGAAAGTGACAGATAAAAATCCTAGGACCTGGCGGGGATCGAACCCGCGACCTTTGGAGTAGTAGTCTGGCACTCTACCACTGTGCAACCAAGGCGCATATATATATATATATATATATATATATATATATATATATATATATATATCCTCTCATTTACTTGTTTCTTATTCACGTCAATTTTACCTCACTTCCTATGGACGTGCGCCTACCCGAACACTATCGTTTTGACAGCCAGGGCTTCCATGCGCGCTACATGAAGTAGGCTCGGCATTACTGAGGGCTTTATCCTCATTGATCAGCCATATCGGTTTCAGCCGTATTTGTTAAAAGAAACACTCTGTTATTACGCCCGAGATTCAATCTAATAGCAAATTGTGACGCAACGGATCACGCAAATATTATTGTAAATGAAACCAACATGCTTGCTCAAGGGGAAAGGATATGTGGATGTTTAACGCCCAGGGAATGTGCTACCCAAGAGTTACGACTTTTTTAAGTATATATTTAAAATAGATATTTTCTAGTCAGCATAATAACGAGGATAGGAGGTTGGTATCTCATAATTAACATACTCTAAACCTTGGATATTTATATTTAACAAAAGGGAATTTATTTAACAAAAACATTTGTTAAGACCAGCAACAGAGAGGGGGGCAGTAAACTTTATGCGTAAAAATTCAATTAGTAAAAAATATAGGTCTCTTACTAAAAGAAAACCTTTCAATGAATATTTAAAAGAATTCTGTGTCACTACTTGGAAAGGGAGGGCAGGAATTTCCGTTACACATGCCGCTACTCACACACACAATCTAAACGTTCTCTTGCTCCACGATACAACTCGGCCAGAAATATTTAGAATTATTAATTATAACACAATATAATTTCAAATGAGTGCCTACTTCCAAAGATGGCCGCCAGTGAGTGACGCACGCTAGTTAGGCTCGCAAGTTTATCCGGTATTTGGAGGTGTTACTAAGCAGTTTGGCTGTTTGAAATAGTCACAAAACGTGTGTTAAGTGCCAAGTGTGGAATCGCTATAGTATTCGGAGTGCCTGTAATCGTGTAACTGCATTGAAAATGGAAAGTCGTCGAACAACGCGCAGCACCGCCAACGGCCAGTCCGGCGAGGGTGCAGCAGGCGAGCCGGTGCCGGCGACCGCGACCGCGCCGCCCGCCACCGCCGACATCGCCGCACTCGTCAGGGCTGAGGTAAGTGCCGCGCTGCAGGCGGAGGGCGCGCTCGCCACCGTGGTCCAGACCATCACCGACGCCGTCACTGCCTCAGTGACGCTCAAAATACAGCAGACGCTCGACAAGAATGCCAGCGAGATATGCGCTCTGAAAAAGACCCTGGAGGATACCGCAGGCAGAGCACGATCTCTCGAGCAGAAGCTAATCGAGAGAACAGATGAGCTCGAACAATATCAGAGACGTCACAACCTAAGACTGTTCGGGATTCCAGAAAATAGTACTGAAAACACCGATGAAATTGTAGTGAAGCTGGCCACTGAAAAGCTAGGGGTGCAGGTGACCCTTAACGACATCGACAGAAGTCACAGAGTAGGACGTAAGACAGGGGAATCCACAAAACATAAGCCCATAATAGTGAAGTTTGTTTCCTACAGGATGACATCCGAAATCTTTAGAGCCAAGAAGAAACTGGTAAAATAAGGTCTGACGATACGTGAAGATCTCACTTCCGAGCGGTTAAAAATTTTGAATAGTGCAATCGCAACATTTGGCCTACACAATGTATGGACAAGTGATGGCAGAATAATGGTGAAGACGAACAATGGCAAAATATCAATTACAAATGCGAATGAACTCGAAAGCCTCTGCTTTAGGAGATAAAAACACTTGCCGCAACTACTTCTACGTGTAGCTTACTATTTTTTTTTCTTTTCTATTTTTTTTTTTCTTTTCTATTTTTTTTCTTCTTTTGCTACACTTTATATCGATTTTGTAAAGAAAATCTTATGTACATTAATATCTATTATACTACATTAGTTAGCTTTCTCTTTATTATTTTAGCAAATTATCATTATTTGATTGGTGTGATTTGTTGTTACACTTTTTTTATCTCTCTTTCTTCTAGCAAATTATCATTATATTTTTAGTGACACTTACTGGTTCACTTTAGGATAGTGCTGTTTTACTATTAATCTCATACTTACATTATTAATTACGGTACCATATTAGGTTTAAATTCAATTTTATATAGCGTTGATCTCACACCTCATTGGCAATTGCTCACTCTACTATCGATATTGTTATCTTTATTTAGTGTTGTTCCGTGCAGATTATTTTTACTGTGCTTGGCGAGATTCTCCCCCCCCCCCCCCTCCCTCAGCGCCACGCTGCCGCTCGGCGGACACAGGCCGTGCTGACCTTGGCTGCAGCGCCTCCCTGTCCCTCCCCTGTCTCTGAACTCACCTGACCTGCTTCGGCTCTCTCTCTCTGCTGTCCTGCACTCCTCCCCTGACCCCCCGGACCGCTAGCCACCCAGCCACGCAACATTCCAATGTGTCCTGCGTTTGCAGAAAAGGACGCTGCCACCCCACAGCCCACTGCCGTTGCCCTACCGACTAGCGGTATCATCGCGCGCTACAACTGAGCGCACAAAGCTCCACGTTGCACACGCAAATGTTCAATCTCTACAAGCTCATTTAGTTGAGTTCCGCCATATATTTCAAGACTTGGATCTTCATATAATTCTTCTATCGGAGACCTGGCTCAAACCAAGCATTACCACCAGTTCCGTAAATTTAGACGGCTATGTCTTCCTAAGACACGACCGATTGAAAACGCGGAGGCGGCGTTGGAGCTTACATACGCTCTGAATTATCTCCTACCGTGTTGCACACATCAAATAATGATGAAACTGAACAAGTGGAATACATGTTCGTAGAGATAAAACCCCTCAAAGAAAAGTGTCTCATATGCGTCCTCTATAAACCTCCGAAGGTAGGTGCGTTGGACTGCTTCGAAACTGCCCTCTCAGACCTCGAATCACCTTATGAGCACATTATTATAGCGGGAGATACTAACATAAATTTGCTGTTCAACAGTCCGTCCTGTATGAAGTTCAAGCGTATGCTTACGTCTTCGAATCTGACCTTACTTCAGCTTGCACCCACCCATCACACAGCTGATAGCCACACTTTAATAGATATATTTGCAACAAGGTTTCCAGACAGAGTAATTCGAACGTCACAAACATCTGCACCTGGCATGTCTGCCCATGATGTAATTTTCATGACATACTCCCTAGAATGCCCCAGGAAGAAACCACTTCTAACTACATACCGTGACTTAAGACGCGTCAACTTACCTGAACTGACAGCTGATGCACAAGAAATAGTTTTCGAGCCAACCTCCGACACCCTCCCGGACGTAAACGAGAAACTGCACAAAATTACAAATAAACTTAACCAGCTGTATGATAAATATTCGCCCATCAAGACCAAAGAAGTGAGATGGAAACCTGCACCCTGGCTAACTGATGAACTAAAACAGCTCATGAATCTCAGGGACAATGCACATCGGACATACAAACTGCACCCTACACCTGAAAACCACACCGCTTACAAGCAGAAACGTAACAGAGTCAGCCAGGCTGTGAGAAATGCTAAACTCTGATACGCCTATTCATTAACCGACAACATAAATAGACCGGCCGTCCTCTGGAAAAACCTGCGCAGTCTTGGTATTGGAAAAGTAAAAACTGCAGCCGAACCCACTGCCCCCATTGAGGAACTAAATCAGTATTTCACAACGCTACCACCACAATAGATCACCAAACGAAACAAACAATTATTGACCATATCAAGAGGATAAACAACTCTAACCATGATAAGTTTTGTTTTAAGCATGTTACTGGAAGTACAGTCAAAAAAGTCATTATGCGTATTACATCAGCGTCTACTGGGAATGATGGTATCACTATCCAAATGGTAAAGCTGATTATTGATCCACTGCTGCCCATCATAACAGATATATTTAATCAGTCCTTAGCCACAAGTGTTTTTCCTGATGCATGGAAACGTGGACTAGTTAAGCCACTGCCAAAAAAGAACATTGCCACAGCACCCTCTGATTACAGACCTATCTGCATTCTTCCGGCACTATCCAAAGCTCTAGAATATATAGTAAATGATCAGCTAACCAGCTACTTGACTATCAATAACCTTTTTGACGAACACCAATCAGGTTTTCGCAAATATCGCAGCACAACATCTGCTTTGATAAAAGTGACAGATGATCTTAAGCAGGTAATGGATAGACAAGAGGCGACTATTATGTGCTTCTTAGACTTTATCAAAGCTTTCGACACTGTGGACTTTGACATTTTACTTGCTAAACTTAGCAGCCTAAATCTCTCTCAAGGTGTGGTGCAATGGTTTCGCTCGCGTCTTCAGTGAGTCATGTCCGGCACCAAAAAGTCACAGTGGAGAAAAGTACTATCAGGCGTACCACAGGGCTCGGTATTAGGTCCACTCCTCTTTTCATTGTACGTAAATGACGTATCATCGGTCTTGTGCTTTTTAAATACCACATGTATGCCGATGACCTCCAGTTGTATTTAAGTGCAAAACCAAAAAACCTGAAGACAGCAATCGAAAATTTTAATTCTGACCTATGTTCACTATCAAAGTGGGCACAGAATATAGGATTAAAGCTCAATCCAAGTAAAACACAAGCAATTCTGGTAGGACATCCTAGGCTCATTAACCACGAATTCCGCGAATCTCAACCATCATTAATATTAAATGACACACCTATCTATTTTTCGCCCTCGGCAAAAAGTCTGGGAGTGATAATAGACGACAAACTAAATTGGGCTGAGCACACAGCCGCCGTGTGTAGGAAGGCATCAGCATCTCTTCATGCCCTACAGAGATATAAGAAGTTTTTTCCTCTCGATCTCAAAAAGAAACTTATACAAACACTTGTAATTCCAATTATTGATTACAGTGATGTTATCTTGCAAGGTCTTTCTTGGGAAAGCTCAAGTCGTCTGGAACTAATCATGAATGCCTGCGTTCGATATATATGTAACATCCGTCTCTTTGATCACATTTCACCATCTTATATGCAACTATCCTGGCTCCGTGCTGACAAGCGCAGAGATTTTCATACACTCTGTTTCCTCTACTCTCTTATCAACGTACACTGTCCCTCGTATCTTTCCTCGACCTTAACACTCTTATCTGATCAGCATAACAGAACTACTCGTTCGTGTCAGAGTAAAACCCTTTCTGTCCCTATCCATCACTCAGCCGGTTTCTCAAAATCCTTTTCAGTAGCAGGAACGAGGCTCTGGAATCATCTACCTCAGTATATCAGAGAACTGAATAACACTGCCAGCTTCAAACGACAGTTAATGGATTATCTACTGAAGCAATAATTACGCCAGTCTTTAATACCCTACGGTCCAGGTACGTCACATCCATTCCTCCTCCCAGATATTCTCTTACTGCCATTGCTCTCGCCGGGTACAGCTTTCTTAACTTCCTTTTGTCAGAATTCGCCTTGCCTTAAGCAGTCTCGATTCAAAAGTACATCCTGTATCTGCGAATATCAATGTTGTTACACCAACAGCAGCAGAAGGTGTCTCAGTGGCACTACTAGTATTAATCCTATTAGAATTAAGTCAATACCTTTTATTTTACATCCTTTTACATGTAGTTAACTTTTATAAATTATGTTATTAATTGCTTATCTGTAAAAATCATTGGTATGTTATAGATAACTCAAATGTAAAAAAAATTCTGTATGTGTAAAACCCTGGTCCGATGTAAGAGAGGGCCTGATGGCCCTAATCTGATCAGGCTAAATAAACAAATAAATAAATAAATAAATACTTCGGCAGGGTGGTCCCTAAGCCGACGTATTAAACTGATTCAAATTCACTGGTTTGTTCACATACGAGCCACATTGGTTGTAAACCCGCAAGAGGCGCTTTATTACTCATTATAGTTCACGAATTAGTGCACGCTCCAAAAGAGCAAGCACACCATTTACCTTTCATTACACTTCATTATTTCACGTCGGTGGCAACGCAATGGACATTGCTCTCGCTTTTGTAACTCCAACAGAATGGCTCACTGTAACACTACATTGTCTAGAAAAACTCCTTATCTCCACACTAAATGAAGAGAATAAATAAAGAATTGACTCTAGCATCTCTGCCTGCTATCACCACAACTATCTCCATCCGCAAATCATTTTAAAATATTAAAAAGATAAAATTCGATGCATTTCTTACCACAAATTGCAGAAATTGTCCAGATAGGTCCAAGTTTCCGCCAACTCTCTTAACGTGGCTACCTAACTTGCTAACGGTTACCGGTTTCAACTTACTCGGGGAAAACGCGCTCTCATTGGCGCACCAGTGGGTCCGTTCCATCCCCTTGCTTAGTGGCCACCCTCTGCCTGAGATCGACTGCTCGCCAAAGCATGCGACACCTTTGCTCAACTCCAAGCCAGAGGCAATATCTTTGCTACCAGGAAACCTCCCTTGTGCTAAATCAGTCCGCACTACAATCTGCCTTGAATAATTACCCATGCAGCTCCAAATACCCAAGTTTAACTGCTCTCTCTTTCATACAGGGAAAGGACTTTGAGGATAGAGATATAGCCACATTTATGATCGATAAAACCACAATAACTCGCCAGATCTGCTTCTACGGCATTGCCACTAATATACGAGGCGCGTCCAGAAAGTAAGTTCCGTTTCAATATATCTCCGCTGCAGCCCTGCGATTGCAGTTCCGCACATGCGCTGTAGAAGATATGTATCAAGGAGATGAACGTGCGCCATTTGAAGATCGCTGTCACTTACGTTCGCACTGTTGTGATTGTTTGAAATGTCGGCGTTGATTGAAAATCCCGCCGCCAGTGAAATCAGATCGGTGATTCGGTTACTGAATGTCAGGAAAGTGAAACCAAGTGAAATTTATCGGCAAATTTGCAATGTTTACGGACCAAACGCGATGAGTGATTCGATGGTGAGAAGATGGCTCCGACAGTTCAATGGCAGGCGTAGTGATGTGCACGATGAAGAACGAAGTGGGCGTCCACCTTGATTACAAAAGAACTTGTTCACGCGATTTATGACAAGGTCCAGGAAAACCGTAGGTTTACAATTAGTGCTCGCGCTCCTCCAAGTTTCTGAAAGAAATAGTTTCCAACTGGCAGATTTCTATGAAGAAGGTATACAAAACCTGGTGCCACGCTTTGACAAATGACTGCAAAATTTCGTAAGTTATGTGGAAAAGTAGTGTAAGAATTTTGTGGAATAAAAATTCATTCTGTATCTGTGTACAATTTCATTTTATTACCAATCGGAACTTACTTTTTGGGCGTGCCTCGTAAATGCAGAGTCAATAAGCTACTAAGTACTTCTAAACAAATTTAATTCTCACATAATCATTGCAGTACAACTTATTGCACGGATTTCAGTGAACTGAGGTGGGCACTTTAGCGCGGGTGAAGTAATGAGGCGATACACCAGTAACGTCTCAGGCTCATTGTCAAAATATGCTATGTGGACCATCACTTCTGTCCTCCGTTCACGGACTTCAAGGATGCTTGGATGTACATGACAGGTGGATTTATCAAATAACTGTACCTTTACGAGGAAACATCTTGGATACCACGAACACGTGAAATCGGTAAACGGGTAGAAAGCAGATATCCAGTCGCTCTGCGCCGTTAATTGTGTTGAAACAGAGGATAACACACGAAAGGCAGAAATAACGAATGTGCTTCTCCCAAGCTTTTTCAAGAGGAGCTAGATTGTACGGTATTTACACCTCCAAACCATCTTACGACAAAATGGCAGATACTGAAGTAGATGTTGGAGCGACTGCAAATCAGTAGAGGCCGCTGGACCTGATGGAATACCGATTTTACAGGAGGTACGCGAAGAAACTACTCCTCCCCCCCTTTCTAGCAGCAGTGTACTGAAGGTATCTAGAGGAGTGGAAAAAAAAAAAAAAAAAAAAAAAACAGCTCATTCCCCTTTACAAGGACAGACATCGATCATATGGGCAAACCTCTATGACTCTGCTATCGTTGCTGTGAAACCGGGCGTTTTGCTCGAAATTCCATACCATTCCGCGACCCTGTAACACGGTGGCAGGGGCCTGTATGGGCCTTGTTAGACTCGTCTAGTACCATCTAATTGTTAGACCACCGATGGTATTCCTGATTTCGGCGTTATTTGTAAACTACCCAAGGTACAACTAAATGTAGCAGGCTGTAGGGAAGTCAAGAAACACAATTTGGATGCGGTAGAAACTCTGAGTGTGCACTGTACTATCGGGTTTCCTTAGACTGTTCAGATTCTTGTGGTAAAGGACTTCTGTACCAGCTTTTTGCTAGGCTGTAATTTTACAGAGAAAACTGGATTACTGTTGGATTAAACTAAGAATATCATTTATGTCAGGTCTCTCCATTCATTTAAGAATTTACTCGGCAAGCATACTCGTCGTCTAGGGATTTGTTCCATGATTTCTGAGGCTAGTGAGTTTGAATCAGTTATCCAATGAAGAAGCACAACCGTTGTTGAAATTACTTCGTGATTTTCCTGACGTGTTAACTGAGAGGTTGGATGTGACTAAGAAAATAGATTACCGAATTTAACTGGCAGATCAATAACTACCTAAGATAAGAAAGTTAAGACAGGAGGTTGAAAATGTTAAGAGACGTAATCATTCGTCCATCGACTTATCCTTCTGCGTAGCCCTTATTTTACTCAAAACGGCAAATGGGGACGGTTTTCGCTGTATGGTGGATTATTGCGCCTTGAATCAGGAAGTACGTCTTGAATCTGTGTCTCTTGCTGATCTACACTATTGTTTCACCAGGTTTACTGGCGCCCAGTATATCACGGTATTTGATCTGTATCAGGCATTTTACCTGATACATCTGGCTGTGGAATTAGAGCCCGCCACTGCGTTTGCCACGTAGTGGAACCTGTAAAAAATTAACCAGGCACTGTTTGGTCTTTCAACCGGCACAGCGTGGCTATATAAGTTGTTGGATTCTGTTTTGGGTTGAGACAACGTTGTGATATTCAGCAAAAAATTACTAAGCACTTGGAACACCTTCGTCAGGTATTGTTTGGACTGGGAGAGGCGGGTTTGAAGGCGGAACAGTCGAAGGTCAACGAGTGTTCGGAAATTCTTTCGACGCCTGGATTATAACTTTAAACCTCCGAAAACCAAGGAAAGGGTAACATGGTTCTTAGATATGGTAATTTTTTGGAAAGTGTATTCCCTATTTTACCCAGTTACCAGCCTCCTTGAACAACTCGTGTTGGAAGGGCATGGAGTTCAAGTGGACGGAAATCAGCACGCTGCCTTTAATAGCTTGTAGGATGCTCTGAGTAATTGCCTGTTCTGGCTGTCCGTAATTTTGACCTGCCATTTATTGTGGTAACTGATGCCTCCAACACTGGAGTAGCAACAGTATGATTCCAGAAGCAAAACGGAGGGAGACGGCCATTGGCTTCTGTGATTCTAAATGAAGCCACATATTCAGCGTACTAGTTGAAGGAACCTGCGATACTACTCCCGGTCAAAAATTTAAGTTTTATCTAGAGCACAAAGAATTTAATCTGACAACCGAAAAAATACATCGGTTCTAGCTCGTCCACGTAAGATCAGCCGTATTGTTCATTGAGTGACGAGGCTATCGGCTTTCCAATTTTCGCTGAGACACGTTAGGCAGCTGACACCCTCAGCACCATGTTCCAGTTGAAAGATACGTAAGGTTTTCTCGAGCCTCTGACGAACTGGACATTGTAGAAGCTGTCCTTGTTCAAATGTTCAAATGTTTTATAGTTATGGGACCTAACTGCAGTCGTTATCGATCCCTACACTTTATAAACTAACTTATCCTAAGAATAACACTAACACCCATGGCCGAGGGAGGAATAGAACTTCCGACGTGGAACGGCCGCGCTCACCGTAGCATGGCACCTCAGTGCGCCCGGATATTCCGCTACGTCAGTTGTCCTTGCTGAGGTGTCAGGTGTTTATCAATCTAGAGAAGGAACAAAAGGAAAATCCTGAACCATGTTCTCGTAGGTGACATGTTACGTCTGGGGAGGATGTGCCAGGCTATCAGATCAAAATGGTAATCTTGTGTTCCGGGCCTCAAGACGAGGATCAGTTGAAGGTCTTTCTTGCCTCTGGCTTGGATGTCTGCGGTGTTTTTCGGAGGACGGCTTTGTACATAGAAGACCATTCACAAGGTTAGAGAAGTTGTAACTTGGCCCCTCTGTATAGAAACATTACGGGACCAACTAGTAAATTCCACGCGTGTCAGGTTGCGAAGAAGCGGTTGCTGCATTCTTGCCGGTTATAATGACCAAAGAAGAAGGTTTTTTCAGCGGCTACGTGGGTCCGTCACCTCGTACTCATACCAAATGTATCTTAGCGCCAGTTGACGCTTTTAGATGGCCATTTCACCTTATGGGAGTGTCTACCAATGTCAGTCTCAAGCAAATAAGCGAAGTATTTTCACAGTTTGGTCCGCCAAACGTATTGAAAGATGTCAGGTCACTGAGAGATATTTCCCTGCATATTCAGACCTTTGACACAGTATTTATTGCTTGCAAGTAATGTCTTGACAGCTTAGTAATTGTTAGTCGAACTATAGCATTCGATCGCAAGTGCGTTAATTTTTTCAAGGACGGAGCAATTAACAATTCTGACAAATACATAGAGGGAATATTTTGGTCACAATTTGTCATTTAGGAAGCCACTGCAGACAGTGCTTGGCAATCGTATTTCATCTGGTTGCAAACTATGGTCCAACATGTCGCTGTCCGCCCGTTCCCGGCCGAAAGTCACTGCGCATGGCGAGAAACCCCGTAAGCGTGGGCGAACGTAAACGCTGTAGTAGCTGGTCCGTGATTGCCGGTTCGTGGGCGAACCTACCGTCATAAGAAAGCGCGTCTGGTAAGCGGAGGCTCCACTGACGTGGCGCAAGCTGTGGCGAGAAGTGGGGAAAAAGGCAGGCAAGGGTACATTCGTTGGCAGTGGAATTTTTGTCACTCTGGCAATTCGTCTGGTGAGCGACACACTGTTTTAGCGGTGAGGACTCTGTGGGCGCATTTTGCGAATATTCGAGTGTGTACGGAGAAGTGAGAGAGAATACTCTTTTTCAGTACTTTACTGGAAAGATTAGCTCCGTCGCAAGCGGATCTGATCTCTTATTTAAGAGCAATCAGATTGTGCTATAATGACTGTGTTGGTCAGACGCTTCTTGTCTGATGCGAATAAGTACAGAGTGGAATAGTTAACGCCTGTGGGCGAGTTGTATTGGCACCACAGTGGGTTGATTTGTGTAACGAGCGTACCGCGCCGGTATCCAGACCAGGAAATATTAGGTTTTCTCAGCATCATTGAGACATAATAGTTATATCTATTAATATAAAAAAGGAACAACTTCTTGATGTTCTGCAAAACTTTTTTATTAGTCACAAACCGGCTTTCGGCTTCTTAGGCCATCATCAGGTGACAACTGAATGTAGTACACATGTTTTCAAAGATGTTAAGATTTACAAAGATGTTATCAGAGACAATCGATACTTCACAGGAAAGTTCATCGCAAATACTTATTTATGAGAGTTATTAACATTTATATAGAAATATAATAAATATGTGTAAAGAATCAAACTAATATGATTATTATTGAAGGTTGAAAATAAAACTTATTTCAGTAGAGATGTAGAGGGGAACTGGATCTGGTCGTTTAATACTAAACTACCATCCTGAGCCAAATGTTTATTGATTTCCAATATTTCCAGTAGTGTCATCTTTCTGCTTTCCTTCAGTGGATGTAGAATCTCACAGTTTACATCATAATCATGGCCTTCTCTGAGCAGATGTTCAGCAAAGGTTGAATCTGTCTTTTTTTAACCTCCAGCTTCTCTCATGTTCTGATAATCTAATAGCTACAGCCCTGCCAGACTGACCAACATACAGTTTCCCACAATGTTTGCATGTGATCTTGTATACACCACTCTGTGATAGGGGTTGAATTTTGTCCTTACTATTGAATAAATACTTAGAAATGTTGTTTGTATTGTAAAATGCAGGTCTGTAATTTCAAGGTTTTAACTTATTACCAATTTGATCTGAAATTTTGCCTAAATATGGGATGACACACCAGTTTTTCTGACTACTAACTTGTTCTTGTTGGCCAGCATATAAAAGTGTTCTGTTTTTTTTATTTTCTTCTTATTCATTATACTGTCAATAAGGGCAGGGCTATAGCCATTAGTGGATGCTATATGTTTGATTGTTTGTAATTCTGATTGAAATGCAGAATCAGATAATGGAACAGATATGAGGCGATGGACCATTGAATGGAAAGCTGCATGTTTATGGCTGTATGGATGCTGGGAACTAGAAGAGATAACTATATCTGTTACTATGGTTCTGAAAATACTAAATAAGTGTTTCTTTGTGCTAATGTCAATAGTAAGGTCCAAAAAGTTTATCGAAGATCCTCCTAGTTCCATAGTGAACTTAATTTTATTGTGTTGGGAATTTAAATGTTGTAAAAAGGAATCTAATTGTCTGGTGGTACCAGTCCATAAACACAGCACATCATCCACATACCTGAACCAATATACAATTTTGCATCTCAGTGGTTCCTTCTGTAAGAAAATCTGCTCAAAATTATCCATGAAGATCTCAGATAGAATGGGACTAAGTGGAGAACCCATAGCTAGGCCATCAGACTGATTGTAGTATTTATTTTCAAATTGGAAGTAATTTTGCTTCACACATGTCTCTGTAGCAATGATTATGTCATGTGTTTCAACAGGGTTTACTTTACATTTGTGCAAAAGATCAGTAAGGATACCAATAATTTCATCAGTGGCAATATTTGTAAACAGACTGGTGACATCAAACGAAACTAGTTTAGAATTAGGTGGGACCTGTATGTCTTTAATTTTGTTAACAAGAGCTATGGAATTTTTGATTCCAAATTTTGGTTTATCGTCAAAAGTTGATCTAGGAAAAAAGGTTTGTTTCAGTGACGACGACCCAGCTTGCAGCCTTCTCAACAAATGGTACTGTGTGCAAAGCGCTTAGGCATTCAACACTCCCAACAGTAACAGAAAATACAATACTCATTCAGTGATACAGCCTCAAATGTAATCTGTCAGTTTAAAGGCAAGTTAGGTGCGGTGTTTCAGCCATTTTGTAGATTGTATATTTCATTACGGAAAGTTCTTTTTTGAATATAGTTTGTATATGGTTTTACTCCTTAATTTCTTTTCCTCCCAGTTTAACAGCTTTTGTGAAAAGGTACTTTGGAATTGTGTAATTAAATTTTTATATTGTGAGAAAGACATATCCTTTTTTCTAAATAAATTAGGCAAATTTTCACTGTGTTTTCTTTCAGTAGCTAGTGACACCATTTTTGTACCCGTTCTGACGTTACTAGTATTAACTCTATCTTTATAAACGCGAAAGTACATTAATCACTCACTCACTCACTGACTAAACAAAAAATCTCAAAAACTACTTCACCCGTGAAGCTAAAATTTGGAAGAAAGGTAGTTTAGACATGAAAGAAAGCTAACAACGGATTTTACGATAGAGCCTGCAGTTCAGGAGATGTGACGTCATAAACAATGAAAAATGTCCCCGTCTCGCGGTACGTGATAGTGTGACTTTATCAGTCCACTATTTGAGAAGGAGAGCACTAAGCGACTTGCAACAACCTTCAAACATTATTTCAAACCTTTAGGAAACTTTTCTCGCTGACAACCATATCAAAATGATAAAGGAAAAACGTTATAGCTTACTACTTTTCCGCTGTTCACTGAGTAAGACTACTGCATTCGGAATAACGTTACAATTTATAATTTCTACACCACATTTTCTACCCGCACGACATTTAACACACAGTGTACACACATACAGCTGAATGTACCTCCGAACTTGTATGACAGTACGGCCGGTAGTTTATGAGATATGAGCACATAAACAGTAAGGTTCATGGAAAATCGCGCCAATCTATTATTTCTTCAGGACTAATTGTGTAAACGCAATAAATTTTACAGACATACAGCACGTATACAAATGAATATGTACCTGAAATATTATACAATATACAACAATAAAGATGAGATAATATGTGCTGCGATGGGTAAAACTTTTCACATCGGGCACCACGTTTTATTAAATTTCTTATTTATTGCTAAGACACTCCTGTATTCCAGTGAGCTTAAGAAAATTTATGATAGATAAAAGTGCTCTCCACTCCTCATGAACCACACACATTGATGAGGTGGCGTGACGTGCGTGCCTCAACGATACAGATAGCCGTGCCGTAGGTACAACCATAGCGGAGGGTGGTTCCTGAAGATGGGCAGCAGCCTTTTCGGTAGTTACAGGGGCAACAGTCTGGATGACTGACTGAGCTAGCCTTGTAACATCAGCTAATGTTGCTTTGCCACAAAGTTACTGCGAACGGCTGAAAGCAAGGGGAAACTACAGCCGTTACTTTTTCCGAGGACATACAAAAAAATTTCAAATGTTTGTTAAGGTTATGGGACTTAACTACGGGGTCATCAGTCCCTAAACTTACAAACTACTTATCTACTACCTTATACTAAGGAAGGCACAAATATCCATGCCCGAGTGGGGATTCGAACCCCCGACCGTAGTGGCCGTGCAGACCATGACTGGTGCGCTTCAGTCCCCTCGGCCACCGCGGCCGGAAAGGACATACAGCTCTACTGTATGAACATATGATTATGGCATCCTCTCGGGTAAAATATTCCAGAGGTAAAATAGTCCCCCATTCGCATTCCGGGCGGGGACCATTCAGGAGGATGTTGTCGTCAGGAAAGACAAAACTGGTGCCGGCCGCGGTGGCCGAGGGGACTGAGGCGCTCCAGTCACGGTCTGCACGGCCACTACGGTCGGGGGTTCGAATCCCCCCTCGGGCACGGATATTTGTGCCGTCCTTAGTCTTAGCTAGTTCATAAATAGTTTGTAAGCTTAGGGAGTGATGACCCCGTAGTTAAGTCCCATAAGTGCTACAAACATTTGAAAATTTGAATTTGACAAAACTGGTATTCTACAGATCGGAGCGTGGAATGTTAGAACCCTTAATCGGGTAGGAAATTTGAACATTTAAAAAGGGAAATGGATAGGTTGAAGTTAAATGTAGGGGCATTAGTGAATTTCGGTGGTAGGATGAAGAGGATTTCTGGTCAGGTGAGTACAGGATTATAAATACAAAATCAGTTGGGAGTATCACAAGAGTAGGTCTGATAATGAATAAGAAAACAGGAATGCGGGTTAACTACTATGAGCAGCACAGTGATCGCAATATCATTTTCAAGATAGATACGAAGCCAACACATGCAACAGTAGTACAGGTTTATATGCCAACTAGCTCTGCCGATGATGAGGAGATTGAAGAAATGTATGAGGAGTTAAATGAAATTATTCACTTAATTAAGGGAGAGGAGAACTTAATTGTGATGGGAGACTAGAATTCGGTAGTAGGAAAAGGAAGAGAAGGAGAAATAGTAGGTGAATATGGGCTGGGCAGAAGGAATGAAAGAGGAAGTCGCCTGGTAGAATTTTGTACGGAACATGATTTAATCGTAACAAACACCTGGTTTAAGATTCACAAAAGTTATATACGTGGAAGAGACCAGGAGACACCGGAAGGTATAAGATAGATTTTATAATGGTAAAACATAGATTCCGGAACCAGGATTTAAACTGTAAGACATATCCAAGGGCAAATATAGACTCTGACCATAGCTTATTGGTCATGAACTGTAGGCTGAAACTGAAAAAAACTGCAGAAAGGTGGGAAAATGGATAAATTGAGGGAACCTGAAGTTCTTAAGATTTCCAGAGAGAGGTTTAGGCAACAATTGACAGAAACGGAGAAGGGGGGGGGGGGGGGTGAAACAGTAGAAGAGGAATGGGTAGCATTGAGTGATGAAATAGTGAAGGCAGCAGAGAACAGAATAGATAGAAAGGCATGACCCTCAAAAAATCCTTGGATATCACAGGAAGTAATAAATTTAATTGATGAAAGGAGAAAATATAAAAATGCTGTAAATGAAACAGGCAAAATGGAGTACAGACGACTAAGGAATGAGATTGACACGAAGTGCAAAATAGCTAAGCAGGAGTGGCTAGAGGCAAAATGGAAATCTGTAGAAGAACAAGGGGAAAAATAGATACTGCCTACAGGAAAATAAAAGAGACATTTGTGGAGAAGAAAAACAGCCCTACGAAACCCAAGAACTCAGATGGAAACAAGTTCTCAACAAAGAAGGGAAAGCCGAAAGGTGGAAACAGTACATAGGGAATCTCTACAAAGGAATTTAACTTAGACACAATCTTGTAGGAAGGGAAGAGGAAGTAGATCAAGATGAAATAGGAGATTATATACTGAGAGATGAATTTGACAGAGCCCTCAAAGACCTTGGTCGGAACAGGACCCCGGGAGTAAATGACATTCCGTCAGAACTACTAAAGCCTCTGGTAGAGCCAGCCTTGACAAAACTATTTCACCTGGTGTGTAAGATGTATGAGGTAGGCGAAATACCGTCAGACTTTAAGAAAAATGTAATAATCCCGATTCCAAAGAAATCAGGCGCAGACAGGTGTGAAAATTACAGAACCATCAGTTTGATAAGTCATTGTTGCATAATACTTTACACGAATTATCTACAGTAGAATGGGAAAGCTGGTAGAAGCTGACATCGGGGAAGATCAGTTTTGATTCAGGAGGAACATAGGAACCCGGGAGGTAATTCTCACTTTACGACTTATCTTAGAAGATAGATTAAGGTAAGGCAAACCAACATTTTTAGCTTTTGTAGATTTGGAGAAAGCTTTTGACAATGTTAACTGGAATACACTCTTTCAATTTCTGAAGTCAGCAGGGGTAAAATACAGGGAAATGAGAGTTGTTAACAACGTGTACATAAGCCAGACCGCAGTTATTAGACTCGAAGGGCATGAAAGGGAAGTATCAGTTGGGAAGGGAGTAAGACAGGGTTGTAGCCTTTCTCCGATGTTATTCAACTTGTATATCGAGCAGGCAATGAAGGAAAGCAAGGAAAAGTTTGTAATAGGGATTAAAGTTCAGAATGAAGAAAGAAAAACATTGTGTTTAGCTGATGACATTGTAATTCAAGTCAGAGACAGAAAAGGAGATGGAATAGCAGTTGAATGGAATGGGCAGTGTGTTGAAAAGAGCGTATAAAATGAACATTAACAAGAGCAAACCAAAGATAATGCAGTCTTAGGAAATCAGGCGATGCTGAAGGAATTAGATTAGGTAACGAAACAATGAAGGTGGTGGTGGTGCTTTTTGAAAGGGACTAAACAACAACAGTTATCAATCAATGAAGTTGGTAGATAAGTTTTGTCACTTGGGTAGTAAAATAACACATGACAGTCGCAGTACAGTGGATATAAAATGTAGATAGGCAATAGGAAGAAAAGCATTTTCGAAAAAGAGAAATTTGCTAACATCGATTATTAAGTGTAAGGAAGTCTTTTCTGAAGGCATTTGTGTGGAGTGTTGCCTTGTACAGGAGTGAAAATGTTCAAATGTTTTAATAGCCTATGGGACTTAACTACGGGGCCATCAATCCCTAAACTTACAAACTACTTATGAACTAGCTAAGGCTAAGGACGGCACAAATGTCCATGCCCGAGGGGGGATTCGAACCCCCGACCGTAGTGGCCGTGCTGACCGTGACTGGCGCGGCGCTCGGCCACCGCTGCCGGCTGTACGGGAGTGAAACATGGACGAGCCTTTTGAAATGTGGTGCTATAGAAGAATGCCGAAGATTAGGTGATAGATCGAATAACTAATGAAGAGTTACTGAACAAAATTGGCGAGAAAAGGATTTTTTTGCATATTCTGACTAAAAGATGGGATCGCTTGGTAGGACACATTCTTAGACATCGAGGAATCGTAAATTTATCATTGGAGGGAAGTGTGTGGGGTAAACTTCGCAGGAGGAAACCAAGAGACGCATGTAGTAAGCAAATTCAAATGGATGTGTGTTGCCGTTCTTATGAGGAGATGAAAAGTCTTGCTCAGGATAGAGCAAGTTGGGGAGCGGCATCAAACCTGTCTCCGGACTGAAGACCACAACAACAACAGTGCTGTTGAGAACTTTAAAGCAACTTTGAACTGTGAAGAGAACTACAAGGAAAGGAAGAGAATGAAACATTGTACATCCGACGAATTCCCATTATTTCTGACAGATGTGGCTTATAACTTTAAGCAACCGCAGTCTGCAGTGAGACTTGCATTTTGTGACATATATACTAATAATAAATCTGTAAATGTACGCCTGTCGTTGTTCACTTCAGTCTTCAAAACTACGGACGAATCTTCATGCGGTTTTCACAGGAAATATAAGAAAAGTTTGGGTCAACATATAGGCTTAATTTTATCAAAATCGGAACACAGAAAAAAAGATATTGTAATTGTAGGTCTTATCAGTAACCGTCGTGTTGGTTTTATCTCAAAAAGTACCTCACGAATTTGCATGGGGTCTTCACAGGCAATTTGAGCGTATTTCTCGACAACATACAGACTTCATTTCATAAAAATCGGATCACGGAAACCAAATCGTAATTGGAAGTTTTTATCTCTGACCGTCAAGTCTGTCTGTTTCTTTGAACATGTTTATCTCCAAAACTACTTGACGAATGTTCATGGGGTTTTACACGTGACTTGAGCATATCGTACTGTTACGTAAAGCCCTTCAAAAATTAAAGCCGGACAAGAGAAAATAAAGATATCATAATTTAATCATTCGTTTAAAAGCCATCGTGTATGTCGTTTCTTTGAGGATAATCTTCAAATGTACAGCAGGAACGTTCCTGGGTTTCCAAAGGTAAATTGAGAATAGTTTGGAGAGTAACATAGGCTTCGTTTCATCAAAATCGGATCATATGAAGGAAATGAAAGGGATGCAGTGGTTGGAATGGGAGTAAGAAAGGGTTGTAGCACTTCTCCAATGCTATTCAATTTGTACATTGAGCAAGCTATAAAAGAAAGCAAGGAGAAATTTGGTGAAGGAATTAAAGTTCAGGGGGAAGAATTAAAAACATTGCGTTTTGCCGACGACATAGTAATTCTGTCAGATACAGCAAAGGACCTGGAGGAGCAGTTGAACGGAATGGACAGTTTGCTGAAAGGTGCATATAAGATGAACATTAAAAAGAGCAAAATTGGGGTAATGGAGTGCAGTCTAAGAAAATCAGGTGATGCTAAAGAAATTAGATTAGATAACGAAGCAATAAAGGAGGTAGATGAGTTTTGTTATTTGGGCAGTAAAATAACAAATGATGGTCGCAGTACAGAGGATATAAAATGCACAATGGCAATGGGTAGAAAAGCGTTCTTGAAGAAGAGAAATTTGTTAACATCGAATACTGATTTAATCATAAGTAAGTCCTTTCTGAAGGCATTTGTATGGAGTGTTGCCTTGTATGGGAGTGAAACATGGACGATAAACCGTGCGGACAGGAAGAGGATTGAGGCTTTTGAAATGTGGTGCTACAGAAGAATGCTGAAGATTAGGTGGGTGGATCGCGTAACTAATGAGGAGGTACTGAACAGAATTGGGGAGAAAAGAAACTTCTGGCATACCTTGACTAAAAGAAGGGATAGGTTGGTAGGGCACATTCTTAGACATCAAGGAATTGTGAATTTAGCGTTGGAGGGAAGTGTGTGGGGTAAAAACCGCAGAGGAAGACCAAGAGATGGATACAGTAAGCAGATTCAGACATATGTAGTTTGCCGTTCTTATGTGGAGATGAAGAGGCTTGCTCAGGACAGGGTCTTGTGGAGAGCTGCATCAAACCAGTCTCCGGACTGAAGACCACAACAACAAAAACAAACACAACAACAACTAAATTGCGCATATTGTAGAAATATGTATTGAGTGAGCATTGCGTTCGTTGCATCTCCTCAACATTCAGATGGAATTACCACGTGATATTGAGACAAATCCATTCTTTTCGCACATTTATTTGCTCTTATGATTGGTTTGTACCGCACTGGCTGCAAAGAAGCCCCACCACCTTTTCGCAGAGCAACTACATAACATGAAATAATATCTAATTAAATGTCACAGAAGAAACAAGAAAGTTGAAGCTTCACTAAACTGGCCATTTACACATGGTCATCCGTCTTAACCGAACAAAAATGGACCAAGATAAAGTCTGCGATTAGTAGATTTTTTCCAGTATTACGTGACTTTTTCACCTTAATGTTGAGCACACAAAATCTGTTTTGCGTATCTGAATGCGCACTCCAGAGATATTTCTGCTCTTTGGCTGCCACCAGAGATAGTATAAACACGCAAGCGACAAACTCATCAAAAACCTCTCTGCTTTCATAATGGTTCGGTACAATATTGTCATTAAAATTTGTAATTACTTACTTTTGATGAGGACTACATTAAGATAGAAAAAGACGTATTCTTTTGCAGATACAATTGTACTTATAATCCGACTTCTGAAATTGTATTTGTATTACACAAGGTCGATTTCAACTTCGTGCTTTACGAAGTAATCACTTCAGGACATGGGGACATGTATTAGCAGAAAGAGCGGCCGATGCTACTAACACAGTCAAGACAATTCACTAGAAATACAACATATTATGGATCAGCTGACGCCATTCCTTCTACGATTACACGACTTACTTTATTGCACATTGACACAACCATGACGTTTTATTTAAACAAACATGAATTGCTCTGAATTACCAGACTTTCAGCATTCGTCGAGTTTTCGATAATAGGAAGCAGTGCATACAGAATAACTACATTATCCCCAGTGCGACACTGCAGCATACTGATATTTCAGCATACACTTGCTGAGAGAGGTAAACAGTTTAGTGCTACACCATAGAAGCAATACATGGCGCTGTTGTTGTTATTACTGTTTCTCAGCTCAGCGATAGAAGTGTTTTCAGAAGTTTACGTCAGACATTTACAAACTGCAGTCTTAACTTTAATAACAAACACAACCTAACATTGAATTTAAATCGGTACAGAGTAAATTCACTTTTTGTATGAAAAACGTTATGAACATTCATCGTTTTGACAATTACTTCTACTCAAATTCGACATCTTGGTTAGGAGTACTAATTTTATTGACAGCGATTCAACAAGTTGTTTTTTTTTTTTTTTTTTTTTTTTTTTTTTTTTTTTTTTTTTTTTTTTTTGCTGACCTGGATCCGGAACTCTAAAAAACTATGATATACACAGGTCCATCTTTAACTACCTTTGCACCGGCATTTAAGCTAATATAGATACATGTGTGATTTTTCTGACAGGAGATGTGATCTAAGATTAAGTAATGTCACCTAGGCCTACCGTAAACCGACGAGGAGCATCTTGCTGAATTCTACGTGTCTTGCTGTTAGATTCTTCCTTGCAGGAGCGAAGGGTGCATTGTTAGAAAGCTACTAAGTTCATGAAGAGTTGCGAAATATCAAGTTTACAGTGTTACCCATTGATAATTCTCCTGCTTTCATTTCTCCGAATTCGGCACGGTGTCACCATGTGATAAGAACGCCTTATAATGCCCCTAACTTCCTTTGCCAAATGGTTTAATCGAAAGGTAAAGGCTGTATTGACCACCTTTCACGAGGAGTCGCAAACGAAGTGGGATTGTTCTTCGCCATGGTTGAATTTCTTTTTCAATCTCAGCAAGGAAGAATATCATCAGGTCAGTCCCAATTCCTTATTTTCCATTCACCCTGTCCCACGTTGCCAACTTGTGCGGATTTACTCCCAGGTAGAACAGTATGAATTTTTTTAGAGATTAAGGGCAAAGATCCAGGAGGAACTTTCAATAAGAGAGAGGCAACGACGGGTGCGAACCTGATGACTTTAAGGTAGGCGATACTAATTTGTTAAAAACTTTTGGGGGCAGTCACAGGAAGGTACCATGTCCAGAAACTTAGCACAACTTTTCACCGGCTCTAAGCGAGTTTTGAGGGTATCCATCCACGTCGCTGAGCGCATCCAGAACGAACAAGTCAGGGTATGTCCACAGAGTAGTGAAGTCGAACTTGTTGGTCCCATCTGAAAGTTGATAATCTCATTGTGATAGTAGGAGGCGAGGTACTGGCGGAGGTGAAGTTGTGAGGCGGCATCATGAATCGTGTCGGGATAGCTCAGTCGGTAGAGCGCTTGCTCGCGAAAGGAAAAGGTCCCAGGGTCGATTCCCAGTTCCGGAACACAATTTTAATCTGCCAGTAAGTTTAATAACTTCTCAGATTTTTTTTATTTTTTTTATTTTAATTTTTTTTTTTTTTTTTTTTTTTTTTTTTTTTTTTTTTTTTTTTTTTTTTTTTTTGGCCTTGTCGGAGAGTGGCGGCCTTCCTGCTATGTCTGTTTCAAGTTCTGTGGGAGCGCTAGACAAAGGCCGACGAGAAAGGTGGCTGGTGGCTCGCTTTGTTTGTGAGGCGGCTCTGTATGCGACTGTTTTCAACTCTCTGGGAGAGCAATGGAAAACGATGAAAACGAGCCGAGGTAGCCGTTCCTGCACCGGCGATGCACCACGACGAGAGGACGTGTACTGAGGCCCGTGGCAGCTTCTGCACTCCAGATCTCGCGCAGGCGGCTGGTTTACCCAGAGAACGGAGCCTTACTTCCTTTGGATTGTGGTGGTTTAACGCAGAGTCGGCTAGTGGAGTTTCAGTTAATACCACTTGGCAGGTTGAACTATTTCCCCGTCTTATCCGCTTGGTTATCTAGGGCCTTTTTGGCGTGTTGCAGCCGACCTAGAACGCTACGTTCAGTCATCCTCGTAGATGAAAATTTTACCCTTTCCTTTTTTTAACGGCATTCTATTGCCAACCATCCTTTCCTCGTTCAGCTATTCCAGCTGGTGTACCCGTTCCAACTTTAAGTTGCATCTTTTGTTTCAGAACCACCTGTATAGTAATTTTTTTTTTTTAATTTATTCATGTTTTTAATTTTTCACTTAAGGTTTGTAACGCTATAACTATCAGAAACATGAAACACACGTGGCTACAGTGCAGCATATTTCCACACCAATCCTCAGGCAAGGAAAGCGAGACCTATACAAATAATATTTATAAACACTTATTCTAATTCCAAATTAAATTCCGCGCAGACTGATAACAAACCCAAACTGATCAATTAATTAGTTAATAGTACTTCAAGATTCATTGAGCCATTAACACTAGTAAATTAATTTTACCGGATAACAGAATTTGGTAATTTATTGCTTATAAGGAGAAAAGTCATTTGGAGGGGGCAAGATAATTTTTGCATTCCCCATTTATGGGAGGACGTTGATGAAATTGAGCAAAAATGTCAAATGTTCGCGACCTCCCTTGCCAGGCCCACGTTTTGAAGCAGCGCTTCAATACTAGCTCAATGAACAACGAATGCCGGCCGTAGTGGTCTGTGCACAGTCCGCAAGGTCGCTAGGGTCAGGGTTCGAATCCCCCCTCGGGCATGGATGTTTGTGTCGTCTTTAATATAAGGTACTTCATAAGTAGTTTGTAAGTTTAGGGACTGATGATCCCGCAGTTTAGTGCCTTAAGCTTAACAAACTCTTGAACAATTTTTGAACAACGATTCTGTGTATTACTTTCAATCAAACATGTGCGGGATACATCTAGAAGGCCGTGATCCATATTCTTTGATTTTATAGATCATCTTTGATTCTGTTCCGTATGTTATATACAGTAACGAACTAGCTGCATCGTATATGAAGCAGGATTTTTATTTTTATTGATTATTTATATATTTTTTGATTCTGTTACTGACTGCGATTTATACGATTGTTCGATTCTTTCTTCACTCAGTATGCCACGGTCACAAAGAATGTATAACTCCATAAATTGCGTTTGAATGAGTTACTGGATAGAAGACGTGAGAAACAACGAGAAACCAGTAATGAGGCTACGTCCGAAGCAAGAACATCTGCTGAAAATGTGAACTCATCTCCTAGCAGCTCCAAGCGAAAAAATATTGAGGTGATTGGTGCACACTACAGTGATGAATCTCGGTACACTGGATTTAGATTAATTGGCCTTGAATTATCGACTGTAGCTGTGAAATTTTCTATTGTTTGTAAGACGTGTGGTGGTGATGACATTGAGGTTATAGATGATGGTAAGGCACTAGACTTGGCAGCCAATCTGCATAATTGTGCAAAAATGCGATGCTAAAAACTCATTCATTACTTCTAAATGTAAAAACTGGTACTATGAAGCGTAAATAAGGTTTCCCTATGGATATAGGTGCATTGGAGTTGGCAGAGAAGAGGAATAATGAATATGCCAGCCCCATGTCTGAGATTTACATAAATAAACTGAGAAATGGAAAACATAATTTCTGACGTGTGTGAGGGCAGTATCACAGCAGCTACAGTAGAAGATACTCTGTTAGATGAGAACGATTCTGGTCGTGTTTGGAAAGATAGTGTTGTGTCATGTAATAGTATATTTATGAAAGGAGAGTATACGTTTTTATATGGTGTGTGAAGTGTCATAAGTATTGACATAGGTAAGGTACTAGATGTTCTCGTTATGAGAAAATTCTGCCATAACTGTACACTTAGTAGAAAATGTGAAGAAGATGTAAAATGACATTACTGCAGCCAATTATTTTCTGGTTCTATTGGTGGAATGGAATGAGCTGGTATGCAAATTATTTTTAAGAGATCTGTCAAGGAACGTGATATCAGGTGTGTGAAATATCTTGTGGATGGTGACTCCAGTGAATTCAAGGCTGTGTATGAGAACAAACCTTATGGAGAACTTTAAATTGAGATACCTGAATACATAGGTCACATCCAGAAGACAATGGGCTCAAGATTGAGGAAACTTCTGTCACATGAAGGACAAAAAGTTAGAAAATGGAAAGATCATTGGTGGACACAACAGACTCACAAAGAAGATGACAAACTCCCTTCAAATGTATTATTCAAGGCTATCAGACAGGACTTATCCATTGTAAATGACATGAACAGTTTAGTATGGGCTACATGTATCCATATTTAGAGAGGCTTCCAAATTGTAGCAGAATCTTGCCAAGCCCACTCACAGCTTACTGGCCGTTCCTGCACTCCTCAAAAAGTTTGTTCGTGGCAAAACCAAGAATCTAAATGAGACGATTCCGTAAAAGCACATTTGCATCTACTACATTTGTCAGAATTGCAACTTATGAGGCAGTTCTTGTATTTAATGATGGGAACGTCGGCAGGATGAAGGTATTAGAAAGAATGGGCTTCAAACTAGGAAATTTTACTTACCACATGATGAGAAAAATAGATGTACAGCGCGTCTCTGCAGCTGAAAAGTCAGTTGAAGACCTGGTAAAGGAAAGAAGACAGACAACAAGAACCTAAAAGAGAAGCGTTGAAGGAAAAGACGACGCAGAGTATAAATGTGGTGCCTTCCGAAGAAGTGACTTAAGGAAAAAAATGAAGTTGTACTTTCAATTGTGTTTCCTGAATTATTTTTTTTTAATTTATGTAGCTTTTTCTCAGATTCTATGAATGCTAAAATTATGACATTTTGTACACATACATCTGTAAACCTAATAAACGCTGTCTCAAAAGCAGAGTTTCAAACACTTATTGAAATCTGAGATATGGCTCAAAGTGAATGGAATTTTTTGCATGAATTTAAAATTGTGCTTATGGAATTATAATAATAAAAAAATTCTCTTATTTGACCTATTGCAAAAACCTCAGGAGAGAATCTTACACAATATAAAGAGATGAAACTGAGAAATTTTTGTGTGAATCTCTTGAATACTTCCTGAGGAAAAGGAACATAATTACTTTTTGAAAATAAAACTTCAAATTTCATTTTAAAAAGTTGAATATTTATAATCAAAGGATTTTATATGTAAATTTGCTACTTTCATGTAAAGCGTGGCACAAAATTTCATTGCCAAATCTCCAAATCAACGTTCCGCCCCCTCCCCCCACCCACCGTTAACTGATATACAAAACGCCCTATTTGGTGGAATCTAGTTCGTTTGATTGGCCGTTAATTCAAACTGATGTTGGAAGCACCAGGTGGCAGAAGGAGACGATTTGCCTGTGGTTTTGAAATTCACGCCAGTTCAGGACACCCGTCCTGTAGGGCGGATGTTGTCCGCTACGGGGGCCAGAAACACCTGTACTGCCCTACCACTCCTTCTCTCTGTTAGGTTGACTACAGGAAGTGCACAGGAGTCCTGTGGCCGTGTCTTTAAGTAGCCTGGAGAGCAGATCTCCAGCCCCACCCTGTTGCAGTTGCTGGTGGTGTAAGCTTCGCGAGTATGGCGTGCTTCAGTTTTCATCAGTTAGCACGGGAGTAGCCAGTGTCAGCCAACCGCCAAGTGACGTATCCGGCTTGGACGTACTCTGGTACTGCAGCGGTTGTGATAGTGTCATCGCTGTATTTATACCGCCAGACACCGGTGCTGCGAAACGGCATGTAGCGTGATAGTTACTGTGGTCCGACTGCTATCTTTGTAGTCGTTCGCGTAACCCATGGCCAGTTCTATTTCATATATGAGCTCTCTGTGGAAACGGATTTTATTCTAAATGTTCAAATGCTCGTTAAGCTTAAGGGACTTAACTGCGGGGTCATCAGTCCCTAAACTTACAAACTACTAATGAACTAGCTAATCCTAAGGACGGCACAAATATCCATGCCCTAGGGGGGATTCGAATCCGACCGTATTGGCCATGCAGACCGTGACTGGAGCGCCTCAGTCCCCTCGGCCACCGCGGCCGGCGATTTTATTCGCTTAGCATAAGACAGTAGGCTGAAATTAAAAAAAAAAGTCAATCTTCAGTTTTTTGGATAAATAGATACTACGTTCTTTTGTGAACATTTAGATGCATTTTTATTCCTTTCCACCAGTCAGAACTGCTTTTTTAAAAATATTATATCTCTCACTCTGTAATAATTTACGCCGCCTTTCGTAAAAAGGATTATACCTCCAGCACTTTTACAGTTAGAGAGGTTTTTTTTTTTTTTTTTTTTTTTTTTTTTTTTTTTTTTTTTTTTTTGTACAGAAATGTACGGTTCATAGGTTGGTTAACCTGCTAGAGCGCATTTTGATAATCAAATGTCTGCAAGCGCGCTTATATAAAAAACTACATTGTGGACCCGCATCCTTAAAAATGTGTTTATTGGCTACGGAACCTTAGAACTAGGAGTTACAGAGGCTGTGATAACGTGGAACAATGGAAACATTAGCAGACTAAAGGTTTTAGGAGTTTGGCATAATACCCGAACAGAACACTGTAACTATTCTAAGAGAACTTGACAGCTTTCGTAGTGCCAAGTCAGATTTTGCTGCTTCTCTAATGTCTAAAGAGTCAAGAAGCAGGGAAAGGAAACAGGCGATTAAACTCAAATATAATGGGAACTCTGATTATGGTTCAGGCTGCTGCTAACCACTTCTTGGGAACAGAGCTCTAGGTTTTTCCAAGAATAAACATGTTGTAATACTTTATGACTCATTTTAACAAAACTGTAAATTTTGAAACAATTTCCCCTTTTTCTCAGCAACTATCACGGAAACTTTAATGACAACTGGACAGAAACTAAACAACACTCCATCACAGCTGTGGAACCTCAGTCACGTTGATTGCACCAGTAAATCTGTGTAATAAAAATATTTATGACTTTTCCGGTAAAAAAATAATGCACGGCAATTAAATTAATAGATTGCAATACCACGACGATTTTTTTAGGTTCAGTGATTGCACAAACATCATTTAATGTTCACTGAAACTCTCTGACATATATGTCGAGTAGTTTCTGAGAAAATGCATGAATTTCCTTAATTAAACATTGCCGGTATAGGGACTACAATCTCAGCTTAATGTGTAAATTAATGCATTACCGAGTTGTCCTCCAGCAGGTACATTTGTGGTCCAATGGCTATATTCAGTGAGCAATTGTTCTGTTTATAAATCTCATGACAGGGCTACCTCTAACTTTTGTCCCTTATTCTGAATACACTTTTCTACTGACACTCCCGACATTCATTGTTTGTGCCTCCATTTAGTTTCCCATTTATCAATTTAATCATAGTTGATGTCTCAAAGAGTTTTGGCGTTTTATTCAGTCTCACCGTGACACACAGTTAGTCACATTGCATCGTATTCCACCCGTTTCATATAGTTTCTATATTTTAATACTGGTTAATATAACATTTTCTTTAAAAAGAAAATGTTTTCAATCCATGTAAAGATTAAAGATTGTTCCATTTTGTGAAAGAGTTAAATAACTGTGTCTTTTTTTATTTTTTTGGTATTTTGTATATTTACTTACTGTAATTACTGAATCTATATTTTCAGTTAAAAATTATCTTTGAACAATAAATGTACATTTGTAAACCTTTGTGCCCCAGAAAGTATAAAGGCTCTAATCGAAGAAGTCTCAGTTTTCCCTTTTCATTTTCGTAGGAGGATTTTGGAGTAAATAGTAACGCAAACTGAATTACAGTGTAAATAATTTACCGTAAAATAACCAGTATGGAGCTGTTCCAGTATTTAGCACAGTGCCACAACAAGAGCGGCTGACAGAAGTCGGTCACTCGCCTAGCATTTTCAGCGGCGTACATTACCAGAAGCTCCGGCCGCGTGTCGGAACTGCGCGCCCAAATCGACCCGAGCTTATAGGTTCTGACACATGGAGAAGCAGCACGCTTTCATCAAGTGTGGAGACACTGACCACATCTGGAACGTTCATTTTCAAAATGTTCAAATGTTTGTTAAGCTTAAAGGACTTAACTGCGGGATCATCAGTCCCTAAACTTAAAAGCTACTTATGAACTAGCTTATACTAAAGACGACACAAACATCAATACCCGTGGGGGCATTCGAAACCCCACCGTAGTGGACGAGCAGACGGTGACTGGCGCGCCGCAGACCGCTCGGCCACTGAGGCCGGCTCTCTGAAAGGTTCCAGCGCCGTATGCAGCAGGTGCTCCAACCAGCTAGTAATCTGTCGTTCACAGCTGAATGCATTCTGTGCCGCACGTCATCGTCGTCAACAGATGGAGTGCGGTGGTCAGTGGTAGCGCGTATTGACTGTGTCGCTTGCCGCGAAGTCTCAACAACAGCCGACTCCGAGCCCCGAACCCCGGACTCTGAGGTCAATGCTGGCAGGTCGTGCCAACACCACCTAGAGGGAAGACCGCGGCACTGTGATTTCCGGCAGAGTAGGCCTCGATCGCGTAGTAGACTGAGTGGCTGCTGGGGCACGGCCTATTATGTTCAAATGTTTGTATAGCTTATGGGACTTAACTACGGGGTCATCAGTCCCTAAAGTTACAAACTACTTATGAACTAGCTAATACTAAAGACGGCACAAATATCCATGCCCAAGGGGGGATTCGAACCCCCGACCGTAGTGGCCGTGCAGACCGTGACTGAAGCGCCTCAGTCCCCTCGGTCACCGCGGCCGGCTCCTTCGTCCAACACAGCTGGGCCGTGGAGCACACGCTGCGGTTCTCTGACGCCAGACCTGCCGCTCGCCGCAGTGGTGCATTCCACCCAACGCCAAAGTTAGTGCAGTCAACCTGCTAGGTGACAACTGCAGCCGCTACACGACCGGCCATCACCGGAATATTACATGCACAAGATGACGCAAGGAAAGGCCAACCTCTAGGCCACTGACAAAGACAGGCCTGGGTACTGAGACTGGTCAGGTGATGAGAGTAGTGCTGAGCCAACACGATCGCGGAGCTATCCCTTAGTGGCCAGCCAGTCAGGTTCGCGATCGCGTTGGCTCAGCACTACTCTTACCGCGTGACGAGGTGATGTGCCAGGGCTGTGTTTCTCGCTGGCCTCTCGCCAACCTGACATGTTGTAATGTTCCTTTGCAATTCCTTTACTGAACATGAACCGCCCACAAAACCACCAACTACACAACTCTCTATCTTTGCACTATTGCCTGAAGCCTAGTTCATGGCGTAGTACTCTAACGTCGTGTACCAAATACTGTCAAGACTTCTGAAGCACAAGGATGTTAATGATATTGGCCGGTAATTGCACGATTTCAATCACCGATATCTGTGAAGTAATGAATAATATCACCGTGAGCTGTATTCTCATTTTTTATTTATTGGCAACAACCATTTTCAATGGACCAAGCTATCATCTTCAGGCCCTTATAATAGGGCAGTCTGCATTTTTCTGTATTAGAAACAACAAAATAACTGATGTCGCACATTCATGTAACATTATAGCAAGGAGTACCAACAGAAACTGTTAGATGAATGTGCGACACCAGTTATTTTGCTGTTTATAACACAGCAAAATGCAGATTGTAATGTTATAACGACCTTCGTCCATTCAAACTGGTGGCCAATCTTTATCTATAAATGTGAATGTCTGTTTGATGTACGTTTATCACGTCTGAACCACAAGACATAAAGAGCTAAAAATTTGTACAGTTACTAATGTCTGCCGGCAACAGTGGCCGAGGAGACTGAGGCGCTACAGTCACGGTCTGCACGGCCACTACGGTCGGGGGTTTGAATCCCCCATCGGGCATCGATATTTGTGCCGTCCTAGTTCGTAAGTAGTTCATAAGTAGTTTGTAAGTTTAGGGACTGATGACCCCGTAGTTAAGTCCCATAGACTATACAAACATTTGAACATATATATATATATATATATATATATATATATATATATATATATATATATATATATATGTGTGTGTGTGTGTGTGTGTGTGTGTGTGTGTGTGTGAATTTCTGTTCGGGGTACGCTTATCACGTCCGAACGACAAGACGCAGAGGCTTAAATATTTGTACAATTACTAATTTATACCTGAGGAAGGTTAGATAGATATTTAGTAATCTGAATAATATAACGTGAAATGGCGAACAATAATTACTCTTTGAAAATTATGTTTACTCTTTGAAAATGGTTTTATTGGTTGCATTGTTGGTTGAGGGTTGATAATGATAAAAGGGTGGAGTATATTGGGATGGAAAGTTATCGGTGTATATAAAATTCTACGTGTGTGTGTGTTAATATTTCGCTCTGCAGCGAAAACTACAGATCGCAAACGAATGGTCCGTTTGTAATTGTTGTACGAAGTCTCCCGTTGTACACCATAGCAGTTACATGCCGATAGAAGGTGGTAGAAGATATGGTGGTTGAACGTCGTGAAATTATTTAAAAAATCGGACTGAAGGCCAGCGATGATGTTAGCGACTTTATAGCAAGGAGGTTACATACAGCGAAACGTGAGGCCACAGACCATATCTTTGGTCTATGCGTGCTACAATGTCTTCAGCTCTTTCTCTGTAAGGATAAGCATACGAATAAGGAAATATAAGAATTCGCGCATTATCGATCTTAATCAACCAACACGCGAGCGGAGCCGCGGATTTGAACTATTATGTAATAAAATGAGAATACAGCTGACGGTGTTAGTATTCATAACTATATACATACGGCTGAAGCACGATAGTCCACACACGAGATGGACAAAATCAACCTAGACATCTGTGAAGGAAAATCTGCGATCTTTCCTCGCTAGAACTTTGATTGAACTTACCAGAAAGACGCTTGCTGTATTCTTAGAAGCAAACTGAGGCTGGCTCAGCAAAACAACCAAACGGAACATTGTCAACACAGCCGTCTGTTGCCCCTTTACGTAGCACTTTCAGGTAGCGTTATCGGCGCCCTTAATGAGCGCATGCTTTTAAATGCTTATCATTATTTGAAACTGTCGTCCACCCTATTGGCCTGTTTCCTTCGGTTGGTGTCATTTTGGGAGTCCAAGAGTGTGTATACAGGGTGTTTCATAGTGTAGCCTCTGTAACTTATAAAATAATAGGTGACGGGAAACACAAGAAATGTTACACTTTCTGCGGAGCTATGAACATAGTTTATCGTATGGTTTCCAAAGAGTTACAACACAAAGACATAATTTGTTTTGTCAACACAAGAAATGTTACACTTTCTGCGGAGCTATGAACATAGTTTATCGTATCGTTTCCAAAGAGTTACAACACAAAGACATAATTTGTTAAATGGAACAATAGTTTTTCTATGGTGCATTGGATTCGTTGAAACCAGCTGCGTCCAAATCAAATTAAACTACATACCTATGACTGTTAGTTTGGGAGATACAGCCCTTCAAAGTTTCAGGGGCAGATACCACACGCTGTACTTAATACATGTCTGTGTGGTGGGTGATGGATGTTCTGGCTGTGGGAAGTTGATTTACATGAGATGTTCAACTGTGTGTCCATGTTCCTCAATGCATAATGCAATGCGCCGTCGAAAGGATCTGCGGACGAGATGTAACATCGCCGGTGTGACGGAGCGACATACGTCATCGATGCGCCGTTTTAGATCATCTGGGGATGTGGGCTCAGTGAGATAATCACGATCCTTCAGATATCCCCACAAAATGAAACCTACTGGTGTTAAATCGGGCGACCTTTCGGGCCATGAATGAGGACCATGGCGCCCCAACCCAACGGTACAAATATGTATTATGTACAGCGTGTGGCATCTGCCCCTGAAACTTTGAAGGGTTGTAGCTCCTAAACTAACAGTGATGGGAATGTAGTTTAATTTGATTTGGACGCAGCTGGTTTCAATGAATCCAATGCACCATAGAAAAAACTATTGTTCTATTTAAAAAATTATATCTTTGTGCTTTAACCCTTTGGAAAATGATACAATAAACTATGTTCCTAGCTCCGCAGAAAGTGTAACATTTCTTGCTTTGACCTACGGCATTAAAATTTCCCTTCACCTATTATTTTATAAGTTACAGAGTCGAACACACTTAGTGAAACATATTGTACACCGGGTGTTACAAGAAGGTACGGCCAAAGTTTTAGGAAACATTCCTAAAAGAATAAAATATGTTGTGTGGACATGTGTCCGGAAACGCTTAATTTCCATATTTGAGCTCATTTCAGTATTTCTCTTTAAATGTAAATTGAAATAATTCTTGCAGTCAATTGTCAAAGTACCCAATTCTTTCGTTAGTATGTACTGTACTTCCTCGATTCACGTGATCAACACAGATTTTCTGTGAACGTTTGGGCAGGAATTATTGGTGATGTCGTCTGCGGACGAGATGTAACATCGCCGGTGTGACGGAACGACATGCGTCCTCGATGCGCCGTTTTAGATCATCTGGGAATGTGAGCTCAATGACATAAACACGATCCTTTAGTTGCAAACGTAGGCTTCCGCGGCAGTTGTCACTATCAATAAAATTCTTCTGGGTATGATACCGCGTCATCATTTTGTAAACTTTGCCGACGTTTCGGACACTGTTGCAGGCGGCCTTCATCAGGGTCTGTGTCTGACTGCTGACTGTACGATCGCTTGGTGTTTATATACAAGCGGATGGAGGAGAGGAAAGGGGCGTAGGTTATCCTTTATTGGTGGTTATATTATTGCACGCCATTGGTGGAAAGGGGCGTTGCTGATTGGTGTTTTAATGGCTGGTTTTTCATGTGATTGGATGTTGAATTCTTCTCCCTTAGAAACTTAAGGGTGATCCGACGGCTAAGATAACCAGATCGACGCAGGCGCTTCTGAAGCAAACCAGGATGACCTTTGACACAGCCAGAAGACTCATCCCACAAGTTCCGCAGGCACCGAGGATGTATGGGGTACCGAAGGTTCATAAAGAGGATTTCCCTTTGCGTCCTATAGTGGCCAGCATTAATTCACCCACATACAAGCTGGCAAAAGAACTGGTACCAAAGCTCCGACATCTGGTGAGCCACACAGAGTTATACGTCAAGGATTCGACCCATTTCGTGGCACTTTTAAAAGAGAAGAGTGTATCAGTCACGGATCTGATGGTTAGTTTCGATGTAACATCGTTATTCACTAACGTACCATTGTCAGACACAATTAACATATTAGAAGAGTGCTTAGCACCTGACACCTGTGCCTTAGCACGCCACTGCTTGACGACCACCTACTTCAAGTGGAAAGGAGAATTTTATGAACAAACAGACGGTGTAGCTATGGGCTCCCCTCTTTCGCCTTTTGCAGCAGACATCTTCATGCAAGCTTTTGAACAAACGGCTCTCCAGTCAGCGCCACTACGCCCAGCATGCTGGCTGCGATACGTTGATGAAACTTTCGTCATCTGGCCACATGGGGAAGAGGAGCTACAGAACTTCCACGAACATCTCAATCGGCAGCACAGCAAAATACATTTCACTACAGAAGTAGAGAAGAATGGGGTGCTGCCTTTCCTCGACGTTGAAGTCTACCGAAAGCCTGATGGTAAACTCGGCCACAGGGTGTACAGAAAGGCTACCAGTACAGGAAGGTACCTCCAGGCCTCCTCCCACCACCACCCCATGCAGAAGAAGTCCGCCCTTCAAACTTTAACAAGGAGGGCCCACAGGATCAGCGATGCCGATCACCTACAGGCGGAACTACGGCACCTCAAATCCACCTTTGTGGCTAATGGCTATGGACTGGGCGAAATAAATAAAACAATGTCCAAGAGGAATGAAAACAATAGAGGGGAACAGCATGAAGCACAAAGCATCGCCCTATTACCTTACGTTCAGGGCGTCACTGAACGTGTGGGCAAGGCTCTTCGACGGGCAGGCATCAAGCCAGTCTTCCGCAGCACCAATAAATCTAAGGATTTGCTAGGTTCAACTAAGGACGCGGTTAACAAACTGAGTAATGCCGGCGTTTATGAAATAAGCTGGGAGTGTGGGCTGGTCTACATAGGAGAGACCGGACGAGCAATCTGCACAAGGCTTTCGGAACATGAAAGTACATACGGCTTGGACAGCACACAAAGTCAGCGGTTTCTGAGCACCACAATCAGTGCGGAAAACAGTTATCTTTCGGTGAGGCCCGCGTGCTGGCAAAACAACAATTCTCAACAAGGAGGAAGATTAGAGAGGCTATAGATATAGCGAAGCGTCCCGCCAATATGAACAGGGAGGATGGCTACAGGCTGCCGGAGTCTTGGCTGCCAGCAGTTGCAACGCTACGTGACGGCACCGCGCGCGGAATGACTCGCGCAGGCGCCCCGCAGACCACAGCGGCCGCGCACACGCAGAGCACCGGCCCGCCGTCGTCTGCGCCAGGCGACGTCAACAGCGGCACGCCGCAACCGCTGTCCGTTCTCCCAGGTCCATTCCACCAATAGCAAGTTATAATGCAAAAGCCAATAGGAAACGTCCTTTTTGACCAATAAGGGAGAAGAATACAACATCCAATCACATGAAAAACCAGCCATTAAAACACCAATCAGCAACGCCCTTTTCCACCAATGGCGTGCAATAACATAACCACTAATAAAGGATAACCTACGCCCCCTTCCTCTCCTTCATCCACTGGTATATAAACACCAAGCGATCGTACAGTCAGCAGTCAGACACAGACCCTGATGAAGGCCGCCTGCAACAGTGGCCGAAACGTCGGCAAAGTTTACAAAATGACGACGCGGTATCATACCCAGAAGAATTTTATTGATAACGATCCTTTAGATATCCCCACAAAAAGAAATCTACTGGTTTTAAATCGGGTGACCTTGCGGGCCATGAATGAGGACCATGGCGCTCCAACCATCTTCCTGCAAACCTGTTGTTTAGTTCTTCCACAACAGCGCGCGCAGAATGGGCTGGGTGACCATACTGCTGCATCCACATTTGGACTCTCGTGTGCAGACACACATTTTCAAGGGGACCACCCAAACTGTCGGTTATAAAAGCGCGATATAACTCACCTGTCAGTGTACCTGGGAAGTAGTGTGGACCGATGATTTCATCCCCAAGGATTCCACCTACTTTGACGGACGACAGGTCGTACCCACCGTGGAGTGTCTGCGGGCCATTAGTGCATGTTATGGCTATTCACTGCACCATAATTTGTGAACGAGGACTCATCAGAGAACATAACACTTTGTAAAGACTCAAGCGTGAATTTACGCATGGCCCACTCACAGAATGTCACTCTTGCACGGAAATCGTTCCCATGCAGCTCCTGGATCAGTGACATGCGGTACGGGTGAAACCTGTGGCCGGGTACTATACGCCACACAGATGTGAGACTGACATCAGCGATGCAGCAACGGCTCGTAAGCTGACATGAGGATCGTGGTGTAGTGCAGCTGAAACAAACACCTCCATCTTCTCACTTCTTCCAGGTCTTCGTCTGTTACTGCGGCGCATTACCAAGCTGCCTGTTTCCCAAAGTCGTTGTTCGGCACGTAAGAACGTAATGGCTGCAAGGGCTCTTCGCCGAGGATATCTCACGGCATACGCCGTGGCTGCTTCAGTGACATCGTGTCGGCACTCGCCGAGCATCAGCGACATGTCAACGTACTCGTTGTTCGTGTATGCCAACGTCATCCGATGTCAGTAACTGTGGTATATTGTCCCCCGCTTTTTTGTGAGGCTCCACCTGTCGGGTATACGGCCGTGAGCGGCGACAGTCGGCAGTCTAACAGCGCATCGAGGAAGCTTCTCGCTCCGTGACACTGGCGACGTTACAACTCGGCCGCACCCCATTTATAAGGCGCATTGCATTATGCGCAGCGTTTGTGGTATCTGCCCCTGTAACTTGTAGCTCCCAAACTAACAGTGATAGGAATGTAGTTTAAATTGATTAGGACGCAGCTGGTTTCAACGAATGCAATGCATGATAGAAAAAACTATTGTTCCATTTAAAAAATTACATGTTTGTGCTGTAACTCTGTGGAAAATTATACAATAAACTATGTTCATAGCTCCGCAGAAAGTGTAACATTCCTTGTGTTGACATACCGCATTAAAATTTCCCGTCAGCTATTATTTTATAAGTTACAGAGGCGAACACACTTAGTGAAACACCCTGTATACAGGGTGTTACAAAAAGGTAAGGCCAAACTTTTAGGAAACATTCCTCACACACAAAGAAATAAAATATGTTATGTGGACATGTGTCCGGAAATGCTTAATTTCCATATTAGAGCTCATTTCAGTATTTCTCTTTAAATGTAAATTGAAATAATTCTTGCAGTCGATTGTCAAAGTACCCAATTCTTTCGTTAGTATGTACAGTTCTTTCTCGATTCACGTCATCAACACGGATTTTCTGTGAACGTTTGGGCAGAAATTGTTGGTGATGTCTTGATTGGGCCTCATGTTCTTCCACCTACTCTCACTGGAGCACTTTATCATGATTTAATACGGGATACTCTACCTGTGCTGCCTGAACATGTGCCTATACAAGTACGAGACAACATGTGGTTCATACGCGATGGAACTCCTGTACATTTCAGTAGACGTGTTCGTACGCATCTCAACAACAGATTCGGTGAGCGAGGGGTTGGTAGAGGCGGCCCAATTCCATGGCCTCAACGCTCTCTTGACCTGAACCCTCTTGACTTTCATTTATGGGGGCATTTGAAAGCTCTTGTCTACGCAATCACCGTACCAAATGTAGAGACTCTTCGTGCTCGTATTGTGGACGGCTGTGATACAATACGCCATTCTCTAGGGCTGCATCACGGATTTCATGCGACGGAGGGTGGATGCATGTATCCTCGCTAACGGAGGACATTTTGAAGATTTCCTGTAACAAAGTGTTTGAAGTAACGCTGGTACGTTCCGTTGCTGTGTGTTTACATTCCATGATTAATGTGATTTGAAGAGAAGTAATAAAATGAGTCCTAACATGTCCACATAACATAATTTATTTTTCTTTGTGTGAGAGGAATGTTTCCTGAAAGTTTGGCCGTACTTTTTTGTAACACGCTGTATAGTTCTAAAGCCCTATTGTTCATATACGAGATGGACAAAATCATCCTAGACATCCGTGAAGGAAAATATGCAATCTTTCCTCTCTCGAACTTTGATTCAAATTACCAGACAGACGCTTGCTGTATTCTTACAAGCAAACTGAAGCTGTCTCAGCAAAACAACCGCCGGCCGCGGTGGCCGAGGAGACTGAGGCGCTTCAGTCACGGTCTGCACGGCCACTACGGTCGGGGGTTCGAATCCCCCCTCGGGCATGGATATTTGTGCCGTTCTAGTTCGTAAGTAGTTCATAAGTAGTTTGTAAGTTTATGGACTGATGACCCTTTAGTTAAGTCCCATAAGCTTTACAAACATTTGAACGTTTAGAAAAACAACCAAACGGAACATCGTCAACACAGCCGTCTGTTTCCCATTTACCTGGCAGTTTCAGGTAGCGCTATTGGCACCCGTGATGTGGGCATCGCTGAAATGCTTATCATCTGTCGTCAACGCCAATACATGGTCCACCATATTGGCTTGCTTCCTTCGGACGGTGTCATTTTGAGTGTCCAGCAGTGTACATATTTCGGCTCGTTCGGTCTGCGATGAATCTGCCGGTTGGAAGCGTACCGCACACGTAGCTCTCTGCAGCCCCAAGGGCCGGGTCGGGGTCGGCGAGCTTTGATTTACGCTGATAATTTCCTCGGCCGCGCGCGATAAGCGGTCCGGAACGCGTAATTGGCGGCGCGGCGCGCTGTGGGGCCGCCATCCATCACGGCAGGGCGCGCTTTGTGATCGCAGATGTCTCTTTCAGGGCGCCTCCCGCGCTCTTCCTCTCCCATTTTAATCCGGCCGAATTCAACAGATGACCTCTGCCCCAAATGCAAACTCTCTCCTATTCCCTTCTTTGCTGGTCTCAGGCATTACGTCCTGCTCTTCAATATAAACCGCAAATAAAAATTTGTGCACCTCCTTACAGTAAGATATAAACTATTTCTTTCCCTTTATTGTTATTTTAACACCTGTACATACAGGTAGGCTGGCAGCAGACCTCTACGCTGCTCTTCAACTATGCGATTTGACAGAAAATGAACATTAAATTACAAACAACACTAAAAAAAGAATTGGAGAACATTATAATTATACGTGGAGCAATGTCGACGTAGGTGGACATTCCAAAGCAGTTAAAACGAATGGCGTTCGGAAAATAAAAGCCTGTACCACGGTGACGCTAAAAACACACACTGAGACTGGAGCACAGAACACGATGGAGCACTTTGGTGATTACAACGCTTGTCTGGAACTGCGGTGGTTGCACTGTTAAAAATACACACTGATGACGACGACATGCACAGCACTGGACGGAGGAATGAGTTGAAAACACTGCCTGTTGGGAACACCCAGCAAGCGACGGGGGGGGGGGGGGGAGGTCCGGAAGCGCGGGAGGAGTGTGTGAACGAGGGGTAGGACCGGGAAGGCAGTTTAGGGACTCCAAAGGAGAGGAGAGGAAGGAGGATAGCCAAGCGGTGGAAGGGACTGGCAGAGGAGAGGAGGGGGGCGCCGAATCCACAAATCAGGGCTTGCGATTAGTGATTGATTTCGGGATGGAGGGCATCATCCGGGAGGGGGAGGTGTCGGAAGATACGCTGGGAGAGGAAGTAGAGAGTGTGGAGATGAAGGGAGGGATGCAGTGGTGAAGGCATGTATAGCTCCGGGTCGGGTAAGGATGGGTTGGCCAAAGGGTTGCGGGATTCTATCTTGCACGTAATACACTGGCGCCGGATATGTTCGAGAAACTGGAGGAGATTCGGGAACGGTTTGAGGTCAAATAGGATCCGCGTGGGGGGATATAAACCGGATATGGAGTACATAAAATGACTAAAGTTACAGATCAATAACTCAAGCAGTATCGAGATGACAGGCTCGAGCGCACAGCCGTATCATCCTTTACTGGAAGTTGTGGCGTAAGCAAGCTACCTGTGCTGCGCTTTGACACCGGCACCAGAGAGGACACAGTAAACACAGTTCCATGATTCGAAATGAACCAGTGCCAGTGGCACTGCTATGCAAATGAATCTGTGAAACGTTTGCAAGAATAAAAATGTCTCTGACGACAACATTGTTGTGGCAACTCCTTATTTCGTAAGGTCAAGAACATATACAAACCTCTTTTTGTTTTTCGTAACTACATGGAACTGTTGCAAGCTCCCCCTCAATTACGGTGATTAAACTTGTTCACTTTCTATGGGCATCCTTTATCTTTTATTTTGAATATCAAGAACCCGATTCTCTTCGAGGTCGTACCGCAGTAGGGATTGTATTACATCTAGTCCTTTATGGCCCATTACTAAAATAATTTGCAAATTATGTGCGCAACGGATAATGGTCCCTGGTACAGTACCGCAATTTTAAGACCAGAATCCGAATGGAGGGAAGAACTTTTGCTAATGCCCATTCTTTTGTTTTTGTTTCATTACTTTTCAATTATAGCGGATTTACTCATTTTAACTAACAACAAGAATTGCATTGAATAACAGTCGTTGGTTTAGCAATTAACAGTCTCATTTATTAATTAAGATTGGTTTAACTACTATCAGTTCGGACACAAGTACTGAATTATCAATTTAAAATCGGTCTCCTAACATAAATCATAGCACATAATACCATGGATGGCGGGAAATAGCAGTTAAATTTTTATTTACTTTCAGACCACACGGTATGGAATGCATTCTTTTATTTTTTAACTACACTATTATGTAAGACACGAACCAAATCATTAACATGGTATGACTTCAAAGAAAGCGCTCGTTGCACTATCACAAACACACAAATGAAAATAGATTGAGTAAAAAGAAAAATTGCATGAAATACTACAATTTTAAAATAAATAAAATAATGCTGCATTGTTTTAGAGTCATTCCTTCCTCACAAATCTTGCAAATCGAGGCTGGCACTAACCGCGTGCCAAAAAAGTCTATTTTTAACATCTAACACATTTTAAAATTGCATTAAACCTCTTTCGGGAGTTATTCACTCTGTTATAGTCCTTCATAAAGTAACCTTCCTTTACGCCAAACGGAAGGGTTGTTAAAACTTCCTGGGAGATTAAAATTGTGTACCGGAACCGGGACTCGAACCTGGGACCTTTGCCTTACGCGGGTAAGCGCTCTGCACCTGAACTATCCCGAGCGACTCACGGACCGCCCTCACAACTTTACTTCTGCCAGTACCTAACCGCCTACTTTCCAAACTTCACAGAAGTTCTGCTGCGGAACTTGCAAGACTAGCACTCATGGAAGAAATGATATGGTGGAGACATGACTTAGCCACATGCTAAGGGATGTTTCCAGAATGAAACATTCACTCTGCAGCGGACTATGCGATGATAGGATACTTCCTGGCACATTTAAACTGTGTGCCGGAACCGGGACTCGAACCTGGAATATTTGCCTTTCGGACAAGCGCTCTACTACGTATTAATTACTTACCATCTGAGTGAACTTTCCCTACATTTTAGCTTGGTCAATTCTGTTGCATACAACTGATTTTTCAATGGAAACACAAGTTTAACACTTACCCTGCCGCATACACGTCTAAGGTTGAGGAGCTGCAACTACCACAAGTCCTAAGTACTTCCCAATAATTAATTACCAAAATAACGATAATTTCGTCACAAAGTAACATTCCCGTGTTAATTATCATTGTAACAGACGCGTTCACAAGATTGTTGATTCCTAACTTTTCGCCTGCAGCATCTTACCAACATGTAGACTGATGTAGAGACGACTTAACGTACCGGGTCCTAGAGGCAAAGTGCAGCTTCTCCATCGGTCCGCTGCGTTCAGAAAAACGTCCGAACGAAAGCGCCTCTAGCTTTTCTATTGGCTGACTGCATTCCCGCGAACTATCGATACCCACGTATCATCTCTTAGCCTCTTTGCTTAGCCTCACCACCCATTGACATTGATCTCTGGTTAGTCGTCTGCCACCTACATTTTCATACGTACTTCTTCTTTCCATATTGGCCAAGAGAGGAGGAATGAGAGAAAAGAAGTATAACAACAAAGAAACAAAAATCTTTCTAGGCTAATAAAAAGTAATTGCCACTTGTATGAAAACGCATCACTTGAGAATGGCTTCACTGATCTGGCAGATCTTTTCTTTGTGCTGTTTGTAATTGTCGCTGCGGCGGAAAGGCCAAGCGCATTGAAGCCCTATGCTACGATGCGCGAAGCCGCTCCCCGTCGGGGTTCGAATCCCCCCTCGGGCATGAATGTTTCTCCCGTCTTTAGTATAAGGTAGTTCATAAGTAATTTGTAAGTTTAGGGACTGATGATCCTGCAGTTAAGTCCCATAATCTTAACTGACATTTGAACATTTTGTAATTCTCAGGAAGATAATTTCTGTAAAATCTACCGCAAAACATCTGAATTTGAGAGAAACTTAAAGTACGCTTCCAGCTGGGACCATTTTCTAGATCCTCCAACAAACAGCTTATTCATTCGTTACTCTCCTTGCGAATTCTTTGGTGCATGGGAAAGATAGGATTTATATCAGTTCGTGGTATTTTTAATGTTGCAAAGAAATTTACTACAGATCATGGTTTGTTTCATAATGCCTTCACTGCGGATTCCAAGAATACCAGTGATTATAAACCATTTGCCGTTTAAATGTAAGCGTGTCTAGTTTCTCGGTCGCCTTGCATTCACAATGACGATTAATTAAGTGTAAAGCCAGTCGTTGGAAGTTTGTATAATAAATATTAAATTGCCGTGTTTTTACAATGGGCAGTTGGATGTGGCGTGTTCGAGAGTAGGTAAATTATCTGTACTGTTCATTTTCTCTCCGGATTCCTTTTCTCTCCGAACGTAAAAAGAAGTATCGTTCATCACCAATCGTTAGAATGAATGCAACAAAAATACTTTCAAGTTCACTTTAATTAACTGTTTTGTTTCATATGGAATTTCAATCATTAAAGTATGCTAATTGTACTTCGATTTTCATTAAAAAACTATCAAGAAGATATAAACATATTATAAATAAACCATTTCTATTCTGCTCGCTGAGAGAAAAACATGCTGTGCTGTAAAAATGTGCGGTTTTCTTTTCCTTTTCGCAGTCATTTCTAACATAAAGTACTAAACTTTTTAATGCCTTAATTTATAATCATATGTGTACCTACAATAAAACCATTACAAGTATAAACATTAATGATAGAGTAGCTCCAAAAATTTCCCTAATAAACCGTTTGTAATTGATTTACCCATCCATTTTGACGTATTCCCAATCATTCTCTAAATAACAATAATTATATGAGATCAGAGAGAGAGCGGGTGGGAGGAGGAAATAGATAATGGGGAAATGATATGGATTTAAGTAGGGAGGTATGATATAGACACAGAGAGGAAGGGGGGAGTGGAGATGAATATGGTGTGCTATAAGAGGGATTGGGGTGATGATAAGGGGAAGAAGAGATTGACAAAGAAAGGGGGCAGAAAGGAATAGACAGAGGGAGAAAAAGAGATTATTATCAAATATTGCGAAGCGTTGCCTGGTTTGCTAGCAAATAAAAAAAAATAATGTGATAAAACATATTTACCAACGCACATCTCATTCCATCTACCATTGTGTGCAAAGAGAATAATGTAAAAATTACTTTTGTGGTCTATGTATGTCATTAGTAAAATGGAACGTACGTTCCGTACTGTTTCACAGTATGGCAGGCCAGGGCACTGCAAACGCATTACTGTTTGCGGTGACGTCACCACGTCAGCCGCGCACGGCCGATGTTTAATACCAGCGGCAGAGCAGGGCACGGCGCGAACAGTAGAGGCCAGTGCTTTCAGATCCATGCCGGTGTGACAGCGTCGTTGGTAGTGCCAGGATAGATCGCTGCTGCAGTGAGTGTTTGCTTCAGAACTTCAGCACCGTACCGCGCTACGCTTTATCCCTTTCTTTATATAACTGACGGTCTTGAATTCCTTGCCAATGGCAGATAGACAAAAATCTAGCTGTTTGTTGAGTTATTCCTCTCCTGATGATAAAAACCAGTACATTGCAACCTGTGATATATATGAATCTCTATTTATATAAAAGCGAAAGGACACTCATTCACACACTGACTAAACAGGAAATTTCGAAAACTACTTCACCTACGAAGCTGAAATTTGGCAGGAATGTAGTTTGTAGCTAGAAGAAGTCAACTAATTAACTATTTTGCGATAGAGCCGATAGTTGAGGAGATATGACGTCATAAATAACGAAACCTTCCCTGTCTTGTGGCACGTCAGAGTGTGTCTTTATCAGACCACTATTTGAGAAGGAGAGCACTTAGCGACTTGCAACGAACTTTAAACATAATTTAAAACCTTTAGGAAACTTTTCTCGCTGACACCCCCATCAAAATTATGAAAGGCAAAAAGTTTGTCGCTTACTATGTTTTCGGCGTTCATGTAGTAAAATAACGGCATTTGGCAAGACGTTACAATTTATTACTCGTACACTATTAATTATATTCGAGAGAAATATTATAGACACTATACACACATACTACTGAACGTACGTTCGAAATTTTATGATAGTACGACACACAGTTCATGAGATATGGAGTCATAAACAATTAGGTTCATGAAAAACCGCCTCATCATGCCTTGATTTGATTTATTACGTCTTTCCTACTAACTCTATTCGCGATGTATCTTGCATACATTTTACAAATGCACCACTGGATGTACATTAGAAGTAATGCCGTATTACGACATATAGTTCAGGTGCCATAACATCGATGACAATGAAATGTATGAAAATTCGCCCTAATAAGCATGAGGCTGTAATGTACTACGTCTTTACTATCAAATCCATTTACAACACATTTCTAAGGCAGTTTACTAACATTTCACTCTACGATTTTGGTAAATAATGTTTTAGTGGGACACAATTCGGGATATAGAAGCAACAGGTCACTCAGGCACTTACTCACTCACGGACTAAACACGAAATCTCTAAGACTACAGTACCTATGAAGCTGGAATTTTGCCTGTATGTAATATATAGTTAGAAGACGTCAGATAAGAAAGCATTTTTCGATAGGAGAGAATGAAGGTGCATGGCGGAGAAGACTTTTCCTACAAACTGATGAAATTTACAGTTTCATTCCGATCTTCACGAAAATTTTCACGCTTGACAAGGTCACCGTTTACCTAAGGTTTCATACGGTGCACGGAGGAGGATACCTTGCAACATAAAAGTGGATCCCTAAATACCTTGTTCGCGTCATAACTTGAGAACGCCTTGACAGATTTAAAAGATCCTTTTCTGCTGCTCTCAGAACAAAGGTTATACGAAATAACACTGGAAAATTTGAAAACACAGTGACTTTTTGAATTTGACCCTGTATTTCTATTGCATAAAAATCTATAGTTTTGTTCCGATATTCATGACGTTTTGCACACATGACCTTGAAAACAAGAGGAAGCTCACCGAGTACTTAAATGTTTGTATGGTATATGTCAGAGGGTACCTTGCAAAAAACTTTTCCGAAAGAGGGAAAGGTGGAAACTAACAGAGAGATGGGAGAGAAAGAGATGGATGCAGGGAGAGAGAGGAGGGAAGGAGAAGTGGACAGCGACAGTGTATAATAAATAAATACACGGACAACGCGGGGTTTACAGCTAGTCTTATATCTCGTCCACATCGACGAAAACATGTTTAAAACGACATATTATTCGTAGCCAATCAACTGTGAGCAATTAATGAGAGAGAAATCACTGTTTTAGGATGTGAATGGAAAACTTATTTCACGGTTATTTTGATTTATTTTGCGTGTAAATGCTACAAGAAATCACAGCGCTTTGACTCGGTAACTGGTTCGGATCTGGCACTGTGCACACCAGCGCCAGCGGATGCATTCAGGGAACTTCCGACAGTCGTGTAATTTCGTTGAGGCTAAAACCAGAAGCCTGAATCTTCCTGGCCAGAGTATCTACTGTAATTAGTTACATTTCCAAATTATACTGCTGTACGAATTACATTGCACCAAATATTGGATGTCGAATATAGTTATTTTTGACACTCCCTCACGGATCACCATTATAATGTACTTCTAGCACAGTCAGGCTTTAAAATTTTGAATTTAGTTATTATTTAGCCTATAATTGACAACTTTCTTTTTTCTTTTTGTACGCTAAATAACACTTCGTTACGATGAGATGGAAGTCTTTCGTGACGGCACTCTTCTATAAAACATTCTCTGACTCCTTGGCGCGTCAAATCTTGATAAGACTTCAAGATTTCGACGATTACCTCCATCGACTTCGTCAGGAGCAACTGACTGGTTCTCTAGTGCTGCGGTGATCTTATATAGCAAGCAGATGACTTGGGATTGGGCAGCTTCTGATTGACTGGGGGCTACGCAGTGCCTCCGCAGATGGTGCCTACGTCTGCGCTGGCGGCGCCACCGCTCCCGTAGTATCAGGACGCTGTACGCAATGTCTCTTCTGCTTCTCTGTATCGACCGCTCCTTTCCGCCCACCGCTAATAATGTACCCACTGTCCTCGCACATTCGTATTTCTACAGCCTCTTTAATTACGGAATCCCAGTATGTGCAGGCCTGTGTCCAAATTGTTGTTTCATCGAATAAGATTTTGTGTTTATTTGTGAGACTGTGCTCAGTGACTGCCGATTTCTCCAGTTATCGGTTTTTAATATGTCTTTGTGTTCTGTACAACGGTTGGCATCGGTACGAATGGACTGACCGATGTAGTTGCTTCCACACTCACATGGTACATTGTAAATCCCAGGAATCCTGAGGCCGGTAAACCACTGCGCTCCTGCGCTGCAGGTTACGGGTTCTATTCCTGATGGAACACATTGTTTTTTCTCCTTCAGCCTTCAGTTTGATCTTTCATCTCTCTACGATGTGACTGGTTCTCGCAAAAGAAACGTGTTACGAATTCCACGTTAAAATGTAAGTGAAACAGGCTGCATTGCGGCGCTCTGCTACGATGCCCGTGCCCGTTCCCCGTCGGGGGTTCGAATTCCCCCCCCCCTCGGGCATGGATGTTTGTGCCGTCTTTAGTATAAGCTAGTTCATAAGCAGTTTGTAAGTTTAGGAACTGATGACCCCGTAGTTAAGTCCATTAAGCTCTACAAACATTTCTTTTTGTAAGTGTAAACAGTGCCCTCATTCCTTCTCAGTAGGAATCCGCTCTTTTACCGCTGAGCCAGACACCGTTTCCTAAACATGCCCTCAAAGGGACAATTGATATGTTGCATATGGTGAAAGATACGTTTCAAACTTCCTTTTATTTTCTAAAATCATCAAGTGCTTAAACTCTCTATCTCTCTCTCTCTCACACACACACACAAACACACACCACACGTTCTCAGTGTCAAGTTATCAAAAGCAAGGGTGTCCGTTTCAGAATATAATGACACTTGTCTTCAGTGAACTGTCCGACTTCTGGCCTGTAGTCTTTCCCTGTTGCTGTCATTATCATCCATTGAAGAACTAACAGAAAACTCTGTTAGAACAGAGAAAGTCCGGTACTAATGTTCTAATGTTTGTTAAGCTTATGGGACTTAACTACGGGGTCATCAGTCCCTAAACTTACAAACTACTTATCAACTATCCTATCCTAAGGACGGCACAAATATCCATGCCCGAAGTCCGGTACTGGCAACGGTCCTAGCAGCAGAAGATTCTGAGGTAAACCGGCCTGTTAATTTGGGAGCAGAAGTTAGGCAGGTTTATAAACTCTAAGAACTTCGTACTTTAACGAGTAACTAAAGCCTTAACAGCTGCTAAGGGTACACACAGCTGGCGCTGTGGCAGATATCTCGCTACGATATCTGTTGACAGAAGACATTGAGAGCGTTATCGATTAATCTACCCTCCTCCAGGATGCATCTGTCGTTATCGAATCAAAAACATCGCCGTCTTTCCAAGTGTAATACTGTTTCTTCTGGCAGTGTATAAGCGTAGGCGTCAGCGACCGCTATAGCTGTCAGTGAAATGTTTCAGGATTAGCGATAGCATTGTCAGTTCATTAGTTAACCTAACATTTTGCCACTATCATCATTTATGTCACTATCTGAAAAATAAAACCATCCTAACGAACGGTACTTGCAATACTGGGCGAAAATTTGAGAAATTATTTGAACTAACAAAGTGGTAATTAACCTCAAAAATTTTTATTAACCCTCGCACCGCACACTTGTTTTCAATTACCTTCCACTGCACACTGGGGTCTACGGGACCCCAAAAACTTTTTATCATATATCAAGTGTTCCGTGCTCATTAATATATACATTGGAATGTCTTATGTATCTGGAACATTGTAAATAACTATTTAGTTACCTGTAGAGATTTTTTTATTATTACAACCATGAGTCACGAATCATATTTATAAAATGTGCATAGTATTATTAATGAAAAATGTTTTGTATTTCTATGTGTTTAGCCTTCTTATATTCGAAAGTATATAATGCAACAGAATATCTTAATGACTTTATTTAGTTATTACAATGAGAAACATATGGTATTTACAAATTTGATACATGTTACACTTCAACATAATGTATAAATTCAACCTGAGTCTGAACTTCAATGTGCAAAGTAATATAATATAATGGCATATTTGATATTTACAATATATTTAGGCATAGGATGTTTACAGAATTACTATTGCAGCATATTTGTGCAAAAACATATAAGAAAGATAAAAATAATGTATATTAGAATGAAGTCAAAAACTAATATATCAGTCACCACTTACATTGTCAGTGAGCACACTCGGTACAAAGACTCTATGTTCATCACAGATCGCCCTTTTACAATACTGGCAACACATTTTGGTTTTTGTGTCCCTTTTTCTCGAATATAGTGAACCATAAATGAGCTACACGGAATGCACACTGGGATAATCAAGACCCCATGGGCGTTCAGCATTCTTTACAGCTCGACAGTATTGCAACAACAATGCGGATGTTTGAGTTAACATCACGTACGTGTAGGCAGTGTTACTAACCTAATATATACCAAGTTTCAAAAACTTTTAGCCAACGTACTCTCTGTAATACACAACACAAATTACGCTGGGGTCCCTAGGGCCCCAGTGTGCGGTGCGAGGGTTAATAGAGGCAACCAAAAGTTGCCACCTTTACGATACGAAATCATTATCATGTGGGCTCCATCTCTCTTTGATGAATAGCATAATGCATCACATGATGTGATGAATGTTATCGACAAGAGATGTCTAATATATTCCGTGTTTCTAGATTTCCGGAAGGCTTTTGACACTGTATCTGAAAGGCGTCTTCTAATCAAATTGGAATACCGCCACAGTTCTGTGATTGGATTCGTGATTTGCTGTCAGAAACGACACAGTAATAAGTAACTGTCGTCGAGTAGAAGTGTTATCTGGCGTTCCTTAGGGAAGTTATATAGAGCCCCTACTGTTCCTTATATTTATAAACGATTCAGGAGACAATCTGAGTAGCTCTTTTAGGTTGTTCGCGAATGATGCTGTCACTGATCGGTTAGTAAAGTCATCAGAAGATCAAAAGCAACTACAAATGATTTATATACGATATATGAACGGTGCATACGTCGGCAATTGACCATTAATAATGAGTACTGTGAAATTACCCATATGACTACTAAAAGAAATCAGTTAAACTTCATTTACATAATAATCAAATATACAGGCCGTATATTCAACTATTTTACCTCGGAGTAACAATTACGAACCATCTAAAATGAGAAAGAACACATAGAAAATAATGTAAGGAACGCGAACCAAAGGCTACGTTTAGTTGGCAGAACTACCAAAGAAACTAAACTACCTACAGTACACTTGTACTTTGTATTTTCGAGTTTTCCTGTGCATTGTGGGATCCACACCAGGAGGGACTGACAGACGATTTACAGAAAGTCCAGAAAAGAACAGTTCGTTTCTTATTATCGCGATGTTGGGGAGAGAGAGTCATGGGAATGAAATATGAGTGGGGGTGGAAATCATTAAAAGAAAGGCGTTATTCGTTGCCACGAGATCTAGATGCGAAATTACTTTCACTAACTTGAAACACGTCCACTGAATGTGTGGTCGTGTTCCATTTTTGAGTTATTCATTAACCTAAAGTGTTTCTACACCATTAATATTGTCTATTATTATGTTATTTACTTTTATTCTGTTTATTAATGATCAATGCCCTATGTTTATGTTTGTTTCCACTCGTGTGATTGAACTTGTTTGTTCATGTGAATGTGGAAGGTTGTTTTTAATGCTGACTGCCACGCAATGGCTTACAGTCGCCGTCTCGCGCTTTAGGTCTCGTTTACTTTAATTGAGGACCCATTGCTTCATTTGTCGTTTGCGCTGGCGCTTGCTGGGTGGCCAGAGACAAGCTTACTTGGCAATATGGCGAGGTGACCGTGTTCTTAGTGTCGTGCCAACCTAATCTTGGACGAAAGAGGTGACAATAGACCTCGCTGGGAGCCGTTGAAGAGGGTATTATCTTCCTCTCGTAGAGAGGGTTGGTAGACACTATGCTACATCCGGTGTGTTGTGGTGATGGTTTTGGCGTGGCCTTAGAGCTTCACTCTTGCTGCGACCGTGGAAGTAAGTACTTCGTCGAAGCATGCTGAGGGAAAGGCATGCTGTTAGAACTTGCTTTCTTTGTGATCAGGCAGTTTTGGTTTTTCAGTGATATTTTTCTTGACTAATTCTTTTTCTATGTAAGGCGGTTTCTTAACATACAGAACTCGAGTAATTCAGTGTAAATTTAGTATTTGCATTTTCATTCTGCTGATTATTTTGTGTCTGGTATTTCTCAAGTTGTGTAAACTTAGTATGTTTAAATTTTCTTATCGTTTTTTAACTAACGTTTTCGCGTCGCGCCTGTATCGGCGAGTATGCTAAATATTTCTCAGATTTTCTAGTTTGATTCCGTCTTTCCTGTCTTGCATGACCGATTGTACCACATGCTTTCATAACAGTCATTACTTCGGCCTTTACTGATACTAGCTTCCTTGTGTGTGAATTCTTGCGTGTGCTTTACTTGCTTATTCTAAATTAATGTCTTTTGTAAATTCTGTGTAATTCCTCGTGGTCGCACACCATGTGTTACTTAATAATAGTATGCCACTGCCTCCTCAAACATGAGTTGGTTTAGTGTCTAGTGACTTTAAATTTGTGCCTCAAGTCACTCACGATCTTGTGAAAAACGCCGCCGACGTTTCGGTTTTTGCTGCTATCAATTCACCCTGCACGGGTAAAGTGTCGCAAGCATTACGCACGTGTCTGCCTTTCAATGTATGAATGTGCTTTCATTTATCCATTGTGTGTTTGCAAATTTCCTCCCATGTTACCTCCATATTCATAAAGGCCAGAAACAATTTTATTACAGGCAGTAACTTTATAATTTAATTCACTTTTGTAAAAGGCGTATGCTTAATTTGGTCTTCCCACACTTATTTGCTTGTTTTTTTTTTTTTTTTTTTTTTTAATACGTGATGATTTAAAGTATGAAACCTCCGCTTTATAATTTCATGCTCCCCATCCCATGTTTAATTATTTATTAATTTATTTTTTAACATTAATTTTGTGTATGTTAAAACGTTGGCTGCTCCCTTAAGGAGTGAGCAGTTAGATAAATTTCTTTTGCACAAGTACTGTGGCCAATCGCAAGGTAATTTAGAGCAGCTGTGAGCGTTTTATCTTGCATTTGCAGACCTCAACTGCCCGAGATCTTGTTTAAATTATTTAACAGGCTACTTTCAAACTCTCTTCCGAATTTCAACATATTTTGTTAGCACCTACCTGCAAAGGAACGCATGAACATCGTAATAAAATAAGAGAAATCAGATCGAAAACGGAAATATTAAGGTGTTTCTTTTTCCCGCGTGCTATTAGAGAATGTAACTGTAGAGAACTATCATAAAAGCTGTTAGATGAACCTTCTGCCATGCACTTGAATGTGAATTGAAGTATTTATGTAGATGGAGGTCTAACTGATCAACTATGTACTTCATTTTTCGATATCCCTCATACAGATCAATATCCTACCAAAAATTATTTAGTACACTTAGTCCTGTATTCATAGCCCTTGTTCAGCAAGATATTACATTTACTACAGTTTAACATAGGGCTTTGGTGCTTAACGATTAGTCGATTGACGGTGTTGTTCCCACATGGCCAGGTACATGGGGAACCTTAGAGAAACTTTTACAAATGTAATCAAAAAAAATTTGTAACAACAAAATTTTTGCAATCATTTTACAATGTTGAATTTGACGGTCCAGTGCCGAGAACAAACAAATGTCCAGCCAAGAAAACAAAAAAGAAGAAACTGTGCATTTTGAACAAAAACTAATAGTCATTCAGCTCAATACTGTTTCTTTACTCTATGAATGATGTAATGACCTTAGCATATAAGTATTGGTTTTTTTACAATTGTTTTGGTAGTACAGAATCCGTTTTTAAGTATATGTTTGTGATGATGTAGAAACTGATTTTTTGAAGGGGAAAAAGTTTTTAGCTGATACATACATACTTGAGAATGGTGACATGTTCACCGAAACTAGTTGTACAAAAGATAAAAGTAAAATAGTGAGTGCAGCATGGAAGCGTATTGTTTAAATGTCTCCATTTAAAAAATAAGAAATAAATATTGACTTCCATACAAAAACTCTAGATAGATTGTTGCTGAACGTACGGATACAGAGAACAGTGATACTCTTCATCCAACAATCAAGATAAACACCATTCCAATATAAATAGTTATTACACAGAAATTGAGTCATTTGTTGTGTGGCAGCGACCGGGCGCTTTGCGTAACATCACTGCCGAGAAGCCGGGAGCCCATGGAAGAGTCTTTCGATGTCTCGGCCCTATTTCAGTGTGCACTAAACAGGTATGCTTTGGTTTATTTGTGTCAATTATGTGCTGCTCCGAATGTGTACCGCATGCGATGTACATTGTTTTTTTACGAAACTTATGATTTACACAACAATTAATGAGTAAGATCCTCCCCCCTCTGCTCCCCTCTGCTCAAAGAACTAGAAAAAGTGAAGAGACTTTGTTTTAGTTTTACGTTCTGCAGAAAACATAAATTAATATTGTATTTGTGGCTGATATGTATTGCTTCCCAAACTTAACAATGACGCAGCTTTGATCTCAAAATGTATGTTCCCCTCAAAGGCACTAATGGATGTGGTATGTGACAATAAGACGTCATCTGTTTATTATATAGTAAGGAAAGTTGGCCGGCCGCGGTGGCCGCGGGGACTGAGGCGCTCCAGTCACCGTCTGCGCGGCCACTACGGTTGGGGGTTCGAATCCCCCATCGGCCATGGATATTTGTGCCGTCCTTAGTATAAGGTAGTTCGTAAGTAGTTTGTACGTTTAAGGACTGATGACCCGGCAGTTAAGTTGAAGGGGTGGGCGCTTGAAATTTTTGCACAGGATGGCAAAATCCCTGGAGCCCCCCCCCCTCATCTATCTCATGCAGAAATTAGATGCGTGTGCATGAAATGGAAGGTGGCAGTGTGTAGTGGTAATATTTAACAGTGTATGTTTGTGAACAAGTAGTTCAAATGTTCAAACTTTTGTAAATCTATGGGACTTAACTACTGTGGTTGTCAGTCCTTTGGCTTTCAAACTATTTAAGCTAACGTAAGCTAACCCAACGACAAGAGAAACACACACACACATATATATGCCCGAAGGCGGACTCGAACCTCCGGCAGGGAGCAATAGGGCGCACCACAGCAAGGAACCTTACAGCCCTCGGCCACTCCACAGCGGCTGAACAATTTGTTTGTGCCTTAAAAAGCAATGTAGCCATTGGTAAGTGCGATGCCAGATAAACTTCTCAGAGTTTAAAATTGTCTGCCTTGTAGGAAGTAGTTTGTCCAATACGCTTTAAATCTCGCAGGTAATGGAGAGGTGACGGTGGTATATCTTTGGTTACAGTTATGCAGTTGACATTAACAGATTGTCTAATGAAAATGAATGAAGTATTATTATGTTTTGAAGTTGTCTTAGATTTCCTTTATTAAAAGAGAGGGCCTCTACTGCTGGATAAGACATATATTTACTTTATTATGTGTGGAGTACAATCCATGGGAGTAGTGACGGGTAAGAACCGTACAATGATATGTGCTTGCTCTTCCGCTCCCGCTTCTCTCAATGTGCCGTTCAAAAGAGCGGGTATTTTATGTACGGCCCGCTCTGAACCTCTCACGCCTCATTCACGCTTCGGCACGAGTGTGCGGGTATGTTTTCCTATCGTTCTGATTTATGACGTAGATGGCACCGCAATACAGAATGACAAAATCAACTTTTGGGGAGGAGACTTGTTCTCCCTTTTGTATGATGGCATTATTTTAACTTTCTTATGACAAAATATATGGTGGAATACACACCTGGAAAATGTAAAAAGAACATTCGTTGACCCAGCAGAGGGAAATTTCATTGGCACATTCTTGAGGTTGTATATAACACACGATTACACAGGCAGAGTCGTACGCACGTGAGTACCGTCACCAGAGCGTCCACAATGTCGGAGTTAGTACCGTGTATATTCTCATTTTGCAGTAATGCAAGCTGTAATTCTTCCATGGAAACGATCGTAGAGGTGCCGAATATGGTTATGTGGAATGGCCTGCCGTGCAATTTTCGCCTGGTGCCTCAGTTGGGCCAGATTTCGTGCCCCTCATGTAGACCGCCCAACATGACGTTTCGTGCTGTCCCAAACATGCTCAATGAGGGACAGATCTAGGGGTCGTGTTAGCCAGGGTAGCTGACGTACGCCTTGAAGAGCACGTTGGGTGGTACTGGATACTTGTGGATCTCCACTGTCCTGTTGGAAACCATATCACCTTGTTGGTGCATGAGTGTTAGCAAGAAAATTATGGTTTCAGTGTACCGTGCAGTGTTCAATGTTCTCTAGACGATCACTAGAGGAGAATGACGAGTGTTGGAAACCATATCACCTTGTTGGTGCATGAGTGTTAGCAAGAAAATTATGGTTTCAGTGTACCGTGCAGTGTTCAATGTTCTCTAGACGATCACTAGAGGAGAATGACGAGTGTAGAATATCGTTCCCCTCGCAATGATGCACGATCATGTGTGCCGTTAGTGTGTCCTCCGCTCATCCCCCAACATCGTTCAGCCGGGCTCCAACGGTTTCGTGGTAGGTGTTTATGAAGGGACGAATGGAAACGTGTCTTCTTCAATGATGAGAGTCGTTGCTGCCTCGGTGGCAAAGACGGTCGTACGCGTGTGTGGTGTCGTACAGGGGAGTGCGAAAATCTGGGGTGTAAGCGACAGAGGCAAACGGGGCCGCCACCTGGCATAATGGTGTGGGGAACCATATTCTACACTGGACGTTCTTCTCTGGTGTTCGTTGTGGGAATATTGAACAGTACACGGTACACTGAAACCATCATTCAACACGTCTTGCCACCGTTCATGCACCAACAAGGCGATGTTCTTTTCCAACAGGACAATGCACGCCCACAGGTATCCCGTACCACCCAACGTGCTCTTCTAGGTCTACGTCGACTACCCTGCCCATCATTATCCCCAGATCAGTCCCCCATCGAGCATGTCTGGGGCCGGATGAAACGTCATCTTCGTGTGGTCTACACGACCGGCAAGACATCTCATCCAACTGAGGCATCAGATGGAAATTGCATGGCAGGCCATACCGTAAGACTTCATTAGGGACCTCTACGATCGTCTTCATGAGAAAGTTGCACCCTTCATTGCTGCAAAAGGAGTGTATACCCGATACTAGTGTCGACATTGTGCACGCTCTCGTGACTGTTCTGACGTGCGTATGGTTCTCACTGCGTGATCGTGTGTTGTATACATCATTAACAATGTGTCAATAAAATTTCGCTCTGCTCGGTTGGCGAATTCATGGTGTTCTTTTTTCATTTTCCAGGAGTGTATATTAAATATATATGTTTTTTCTTAATATACTTTTTATAAATTGTGCATATAACTTTGACGAAATAAAAGGTGTTTAATGTAAATTTATATATTGGTTGCACTGGTTGCCTAATCCCTTCTGAGTTACGTGTATGTTATTCTCACTTTGTCAGTATTGTTGTGTTCCACACTGTGTTGGTGTGTTGTAGCAATTCAATTATTAACACTGTGGGCGATGTGTTCAAGGAAAATAATTAAATTTTGAATTTTTTTTACTGACTTGGGAAATAGTAAAGCAAAATGTAATTTTTTCTTTAGAAAGCTTTCGTATGAATGTGTCAGTACTTTTAATTTAGCCCGTCAAGTTCTAACGCTGCACGCCTGCCAGTGTGCCATCAGAGGAAAACGAGGATGATCCTGGTATTTCCGTAGCCACATCAAGTACTGATGGAGGTGTTACTACACAAAAAACAAGAGCTGCTGTAACAATAACAAAATAACACAGTCAAACATCTCTCGGATCATATTTCCACAAACCTCTGTCAGTCAGGAAAAATCAAGAAATTAACTATTTATTGTTAGAAACTACTGACAAAAATTACCTGCCATTTCAGTTTGTGGAAAGTTAGAAATTTAGGAAACTTTTGAATAAACTGAACAGCACGTATAAAATGCCAACACGCAAAACACCTTCCTCAGTAATTCTTCCCCAAGTGTATAATTTTACCAAGAATACGGAGAAAGCACAGTTGCAGTCTGCAGAGTTAATCTTCTACTAACTGTTACCAATGAAAGGTCTTACTCATGAGCTAAACACAGTATTGTTTTGCACTGTGTTACAATTACTGTTGAATGTATGTTCAGCCTGCTAAGATAGACATATGGAGCTCCTTACACAGCACTATCAATGTGACGAAAGTTGCTTGACTATTGTGTTGTAACACTCTTTTGACAATTTTCAAAATTGTAATGTATCTTACTTTTTGACTTTACTTTGTACTTTTATAAAACATTTTTCTTTTTACTGTACAGCTCTTGAAAATGATGCCATAGTGCATCGAAACTGGTTGGGCATTAGACATGAAGTATTAAAAAAATTCCTTTTTTTAAGAAGCAACTGTGGCTTATAATACATTTGTATTCCTTATTACATGAATTATTTCAGTTGCACTTCTAACTGACATTATGTCAAATTATATTAACTAACAATTTGTTTCTTCAAAATTATCAAGGTCAGTGGATGGTTGAAAGTAGTAACCCAGTGTCTAGTCTAGGGGGTGGGGCAATCTGGGATATCTGCCCCAGGCAGCACTAACAGATGGTCTCCAAATGCCGCCAAAAGACAAGATGCTGAGTGTGGGTTACCAAAAGGCAAAACTCCGATTTGGAGGGATGGGGAATGCCAAGAGGAGGGACGCCAAGTGGGAGTGTGTGCGCCAAAATTAGGGACATGAGTGTGTGTGTGTGTGGGGGTACCAAAAGGAAAGACTCAAGGCAGAGGACGTCAAAAGAAGATACCCCAAGGGTGGAGTGGGCAACAAATGGGGTGACGCTTAGTGGGGGTTGCCAAAATTGTAGATTGAGGGGGGGGGGGCTGTCAGCGCCAAAAGCAGAGATGCCAAATGGGGGTGCCGAAGTGAAAGACGGAGATCGAGAGGGTGGCACTCAATTAGAATCATCAAATGGGGAGGGAGCCCCAAAAGGAGAGATACTGAGTGGGGGTATGAAAATGAAAGACGCCAAGTGGTTGGGGTGTTTGCTAACTCCAAAAGAAGTGACGCCAAGCGGGGTGCTGGGGCAGGGGCAGGGACGCCAAAAGGGAGCTGCTGAGTGGGGGTTGCCAAAAGGAACTATGTCGTGGCGATGGGGACAGCAAAAGGAGAGTGCCCGAATGGGAGCGCCAAACATTGTGACAGCTTGCATGCAGGAGAGAGGGGGGCGCCACTGTAATGTTTGTGCCCTGGTTGGTAAATGTCATATATCTGGCACCGAGTTCACCCGATTTGACTTTTTCCAATTTTTTTCTGTGGGGATTGTTAGATGACATAGATGCACCGAATATGCAGTATCGAATTATCCCAGAATTTTTAAACATTAATGCAGAAACATTGTAAATGGATCAGGCATAGAGTTGCATGTGTATTGGTCACAATGAACATAATTTCGAACACTTGCTTCAATGAAACATTTGTGTGGGGCAATGAGAGTGGGATGAAATGGGACTGAGATGCAATGGGACTCAAGGGTGAACACTCTGGGATAGTGAGAGGAGTGATCTCACATTAATAAAGCATTCCAGGATAGTAAGAGGAAAGAGGAATCAGCAAAATCAAGAATTCTGAAGGGAACTCTTCTACGCTATGTCAATTTTGTTGTTCCACAGTAAGCTAAAGATACTCTAAGAATGCATTGCAGAAGTATAAAAGGTGTCACATGATAGCATTATCAAACTTATCAAAAACTGTGCTTCGATTCTCCTTAAGTATATGTCTTTGCGAAGTTTCAACAATGTTTCAACAATTTTCAATACATTTTAATTTTCACCGATAACACAGTCATCTATCAAAAACGGAAAGAAATGTTTCAAAATAAAAGTTACATTTTTTCACGCAGGATCGAAATTTAGAAAACAATAGGATTTCCTATTTGAAATTTCAAAGCCACCTTCGGAGGTGGTGCATGGGGGCTCGAGCTTTATGTTAAATGATGAACCTCTTGAGATGAACTTCTTTTATCGCAAGATTTTTTAATCTCATTTGTTTATTTCCAAATATTCTGAAAAATAATTTTCACTATCTCGGATAAAATAAAACTGAGTCATTCTCCAAAGGCAGCTCGTCATGGTGGTTAAATCAAGGTATCGAACGAGATGTGAACCACTATCAAACTCGAACCACAGCTACATTGAAGAGGGTCCTCACGATGGATGAGGGTACTGTGAGTCAGACAGGTGCAGCCGATGAGGACCACCATACATTCGTAGTCTCCTTCATTCAAGTAATTGATTTGGCGCAGTCAGGTTGTGCCATTCTGAATTTCAAAACACTGATAGGGTATCATGTACCGGTATGCCGATACCAAGAAGCAGTATAGAGGTAGCGCACAGGCGAGCCTATCGGCGAGTTATTTTCCGCGGATTCCGACACGAAAGAGAAAGAACACAGAAGGTCGTTCCAGGGCAAAGGCAGATTCCATGGTAGTCATTAATAATGGATGGGGAGGATTAGCACCTGTCGATAGTTTACAAGCTGTTCAGGCAGTTACTACAAATGAGGATGGACCCACAGGAGAGGGAACGGATAGTGCAGGAAGTGTCTACCAGTTTTGCAGTGGAAACAGTGGTGCTAACTGGCGGAATTTCTATGTAAATTCACTGTAGTACCAGTTCGAAACACCACTTCCAAAGAAGTGAGGAAACCTTGCGTAGAAATTCGTAGCAATTCTATGTATGTATTAGCTCCTCACATATCCAAATGCGCCAGTTCTTACGTCATTAGCTGTCCGTTAAAAAAAGTAGCTTCGTACAATACTCTGGAGGAAAGACAACATGCGTCAAGATAAGTTGTTTAAAGATGAGATACAATGGCATGGATGTATCTACGAGACTAACACAAACCAACAAGTCAAAACTTCATTAAACAATTTGGAGTCGTATTTTGTTTAATATTCCATCTTGATTTCCGATATAACCGAGTAATATTTTCATCATCTTAATGTTTTATATATATATATATATATATATATATATATATATATATATATATATATATTGTGTGTGTGTGTGTGTGGTTCACACAAAAGATTTTAAAACTTAAATTTTGTTGTTGACTGCTCTGTATTAATTTAGAAAACACCGAATTATAATCTTTCCAATGCTGATTTTCTAATGTGGGTCTGAAAGAGTTAAAACGTTCTTTAAGGATGGTAGGCAGTTGTTTTTCTGTGGACAAAGTCGCAACCTGACATTACCTCTGATGCTAGTTTTGACATACATACTTTCACGTTCCGAAATATATTCTTGAGGTAACGACAATGTCATCTAGATAACAAAGGCATGTTATGCATGCGGTCGAAGCAAGTTGTCCATCATGCGTTCGAATGTGGCCGGTGAATTAAATAGTCCAAACGGCATGACTTTGAATTCATAGAGGCCGCCGGGTGTAATAAAAGCAGTCTTCTCTCTGTTAGCTTCGTAAACCTCGATTTTCCAGTAACCTGTCTGTATCTCCAGGGTTGAGAAAATGTGTTTAAACTCTAATATTGAAGAAGGACAATTTTCTCCACCCTATTATTAAGAATTTTTACTTTAGAAACCAGGGAATCGCAATAGCTTCAAAGCTGTTAGGAATCAAAGTATTGAAGAAATAAGGGCGCCATTCAAAATATTATTTGTCAATAAAGAAAACTTATTTTTCATTTGGGGGACAGTTTTAATAATCGACCACGGCTTATGAGCCCGGAAGTTTTAAATGAAGTTGACGCCGGCCGTGAAAGCTTACATTGTATGATCAAAACTTATTTTGTTGACATTAATATGCCAAACGATATTTCGTCAGTGCAGATCATAAATGTGCTCTAGCAACCTAAATTATGTTTTAAAATTTAGTTTTGTGTCTTGTGCAATAACAGAATAAGTACATTATGGAAAACTGAAGGAATAAAAAAACGTGTCCAACTTTCACACGGAGGACAGATAACCAAAACAGCTATACGTTTTAATTTCGACAATATGTATATATATGTAAGAACCATTCACACTTGCCTTAAGTATTCTATTTTCAAAAACAATCGCAATTTGAAAGACGCATCAATGATTTGAGCTTCATTGTCGGCCGTAGTGACCGAGCGATCTACGGCGCGCCAGTCACGGTCTGCACGGCCACTAATGTCGAGGGTTCGAATCCCCCCTCGGGCATGGATGTTTTGCCGTATTTAGTATAAGGTAGTCCGTTAAGTAGTTCGTAAGTTTAGGGACTGATGACCCCGCAGTTAAGTCCCTTAAGTTTAACAAACATCTGAACATTTTTGAGCCTCATTCGATTTTGGTACGACTGGAGTCAAATGTTTCCAATCACCTCCAATTAAAAGGGTAGCACCACCAAAAAGTATGTTGTTGTCTTTGAGAAAACGCATTGTTCTATCGATGTACTTCAAAACACCGGATTAATCAAGCTATAAACGTGTAGTAACTAATTTTCTTTCGAGTAACGTAAATCAACAGCGGAAGACAGTTGCGCTGCGCCAGTGAGAATTGCTAACACAGTGCTGCTGGTGGCTGGCATGTCAACAGTTTCGATAGTCGTGCCAACAAAACCTGAAAGAAATGAGCCGACTGGTTAAAAGTTTGTGATAATATGTGGCATAACAGGTGTCAAATGATTAATAAAATTCATAATGATGACAATCTGCTGTTTCTTTATTAGCTGAAAGCAACCGGTTTCCTTCACTCAATCATTCTCAAGCCGACGTTAGCATAAACAGCCTGTGAACTGTATAATTATGAGTGATGTACCTTCCCCCTAAACTATTGTTTAAAATGTCATCTGTAAGGTTTGCCAGCTGTCAAGTATATTTTTTTTCATATGTTGATGCTATCGTGGGACTGGATTATTTCAATTAGATCCAAAGATACCGTAAAACAAACGTACAAAAAATGTTCACAGTAATGCTTTTCCATAAGAAATGTACATAAGGAAATCGGTTTGAAGTCTAATTTAAGGAAGTCGAGAGTTACATATTTTTAAATGAAATTAAATATACCCACTAAATGGAGTTATGGACATTCCACGGATTTTACAGAAGTTCCATGTCAGTGGGTAACATTTTTTGAACAGATAAAAGTTTGTGATTCTTCAAATTCTCTCGGCGTACTTCGTATCGAAATAATTCGCGGGTAAACTGTCGGGTTTCAGCGTCCAACGGGCACAATATTTCGGCAAACGGCAACGTTGCCATCATCAGGTGCGCTGATGAACTGAGTGATAGGGGGGGGGGGGGGTCCTCGCCGCGCTTTTATCGCCATCCGCTCCATCGGCGGTCCGCGCCCAGCATCCCTGCCCTCGCTTCTCCCGCCGACCGAGTGTTCAACCCGAGGTCCGCGCCCAGGTGCGCGAACTGGCGGCTCTTCTGCTGTTCCTCCACCTGTCCCCAAAGTCAGTTCTTTGTCAGATATTTCGTTCCTCTTTTTCATCAACCTAATATCGGGGTCCCATGCCTTGCTAAGTATGTACCCGATATCACGATTTATTTGCGGTTCCCTTACAAGAATCTCAACAAATTCCCTGATGACACAGTCCCAGAAGTTGGACGCTTGTGTCAGAACCTTGGTGCGATCGTAATCCATTCCGTGTATTTTCGTCAGACAATGTTCTGCGACTGCCGACTTGCTGGGTTACTGTAATCTCGTGTGCCGTTGGTGTTCTCGGCACCGATCCTCGACAGTATGCACTGTCTGACCTAGATATGTTGCACCACATTGGCAGGGCATCTGATACACACTGGACGTCCGCAGTCCCAGGTCGTCTTTCATACTTCCAAGCAGTGCTCGAGTCTTAGCTGGTGGGTGGAAGACTGTCTTCAGTCTGCGCTTCCTGAGAATTCGTCCTATTTTCCCGGATAACGCGCCACAGAATGGAATAAATGCCGTGGCTACGTCATCCTGAGCGCCCTCTTCTAGTTCCCCCGGCTGTGCAGGGGTGTAGGACGTAAGACTCTTCGAATTTGCCACTCTTTGTAGCCATTCCTCCGGAAAACAGCTTTCAGATGTTCCATCTCTTCCTTGATACTACCATCATCAGAGAGAGTACGAGCACTATGTACCAATGTTTTGAGCACGCCGTTCCTCTGAGCTGGATGGTGGCAACTGTCCGCCTGCAAACAAAGGTCGGTATACGCTGTGTTTCAAAGTGCCGTCCGCCTTTCTTTTAACCAGAACATCCAGAAAGGGTAGCGCTCAATCTACCTCGACTTCCATAGTAAACTTGATGTTCTGGTGTATGGAATTGAGGTGCATAAGGAAGTCATTGAGCTCGTCTCTTCCATGTGGCCATATCACGAAAGTGTCGTCTACATACCGAAAGAAACAGGTAGGTTACCACTGAGCTGATGGCAAAAACTGGTGAAAGGGTACTTTCCGTTGCTACCCCTTCTGTCTGCTCATAGTAGCTACCGTCGAAGAGAAAGTACGTCGACGTCACGACATGTTTGAAAAATTTAGTTGTCTTTTCGTCAAACTTCTGTCCAATAAGCTCTAGGGATCCTTGCAAAGGCACTCTGGTAAAAAGAGACAGAACATCGAAGCTGACAAGGATGTCAGTATCTTTGAGCTTGAAGTTGTTGAGACGCTTCACAAAATCCACAGAGTTACGGATGTGATGGGAGAATTTCCCGACGTAAGGGTTAAGCAACTCTTTAAGGTACTTAGGAAGTGACTATGTTGAAGCACCAATAGTGTTGAAGCACCGTTATTACTGACGATGGGGCATAAAGGGACCCCATCCTTGTTGACCGTAGGTAGTCCGTAAAGTCTTGTTGAAACTGATGCTCTCTGTCTTAGCTTCTTAATAATATCGTCTGGCAAATCGGATTCTTTTAGAAGCGCCGTGGTCTTCCTCTCCACCTTCTTGGTAGGGTCAGTGTCTATCTCATGGTATGCATTATCCTTTAGCAGGCTCCGCATTTTTTCAATGTAATCCATATGAGAGAGGACCACAGTTGCGTTGCCCTTGTCGGCTGGTAACACCACAATTTGAGGTTCTCCTCTTAGTTTCCTTATGGCTCTCTTTTAGAGATGTTAGGTTTCATAGGCTTCGTCTGCGTGAGAGCACGACAGGCTTCAAAACGTATTTCTTCAGCTGTATCAGGTGAGAGTCGGGCAGCTGCCTGTTCCACTGAGCTGATGATGTCTGTGATAGGTGTTGATTTAGGAGTGGGTGCAAAATTTAGTCCTTTCTTAAGAACTGATTCCGCATCTTCATCCAGTTGCTTGGCTGTGAGATTGCTGATAGTCTTGCAGGATGTGTCAGAAGTTGTCTTTTCTGATAGACGCTCGAATTTTGATGTTTGATGTCCAGTGGCCATTGTGAAGAGTCTGCTGCGCCCCATGTGACACCATCAATCCATTCCCACGTCCAAGAATTGAAAGTGTTGGCAAGTTGCAGATGTAACTGAAGAAGTTCTCTGTTGATAGAGTCCAGACGCCAGCGGGTAAAGCGGACTCTTTCCGTACCAAGGAGGGGGTGGCACGTCTCTTGATTCTTCTGCCTGTCGCCGAGTCGATGTGGTGTGTGACTTTGGCGAAGTTTGGTATCAAACGTTCTTCTTGGTATCTCGTAAGAAATGCGAAAGATCTCAGCAGACGGCTTATTCGGTGGCGCAGCTTCTCAAGTCGCTTCATCCTGCGATGCATCTCCTCCCCGTAGAGGTATGTGATGTGATTTTCCCTGCGGACTCGTATCGAAATAATTCGTGGGTAAACTGACGGGTTTCAGTGTCCAACGAGCACAATATTTCGGCAAACGACCACGTTGCCATCATCAGGTGCGCTGATGACTTGACTGGTAGGGGTCTTCACCGCGCTTTTATCGCCATCCTCTCTATCAGCGGTCCGGGTCCAGCACCCCTGCCCTCGCTTAGCCGCCGACCGAATGTTCAACACGAGGTCCGCCCCCAGGTGCGCATGCTGGCGGCTCTTCTGTTCATCCACCTATCCCCGAATTCAGTTCTTTGTCAAATATCTCGTTCTTCTTCAATCTAATAGCGGGATCCCATGCCTTGCTAAGTATGTACCCGCTGTCACGATTTATTTGCGGTTCCCTTACACGTATCTCGATGGCTTCCGTGATGACACAGTCCCAGAAGTTGGACGCTTGTGTCAGAACCTTGGTGCGATCGTAATCCATTCCGTGTATTTCCGTCAGACAATGTACTGCGACTGCAGACTTGCTAGGTTGCTAGTAAAAAGAGACACAGAGTGCCTTTACAAGGATACCTAGAGCTTATTGGACAGAAAAGACAACTAACCTTTTCAAGCATGTCCTGATGTCGAGGCGGCGGGGACCCCACTATCACTCAGTTCATCAGCGCACCTGATGATGGCAACGTGGTCGTTTGCCGAAACATTGTGCCCGTTGGACACTGAAACCCGGCAGTTTACCCGCGAATTATTTCGAGATAAAAGTTGGCCGAACTCTATCTGCCGTTTCCAATTTCATAAGTTGCACAAATGGAACATAAAACAAGATGTGGTATATATCAGCTTCTGTCTAAGGACCACAACCATATGCAGTATAGCGTTTAAAGAAGTCATCTCGATAAAAGTCGTCTACAGCAAATTCGGGTAGTAATCACACACACTGAGACCCACCCATACGCATTCCAGTTAATTTGTATCGTTGTTCGTTGTAGCAAATTTACTGCCCGGCTTACCATAGCTTGCAGAATGAAATATACAAGGGTTGAAACTTAAATAGTGGCAACTATTTATGTACAACCGATAAAAAAGCGTTACATGTTTTCACCTGTCACTCTTCATCAAAGTAGTCACCAGCGTTGTGTAGGACCCGTTAGCAGCGACGTGGAAGGCGTAGTATACCATTGGCAGAGCCTATTCTGTTAATGGTGCGAATGGAGCGGTCTATGGTCTGTCGAATCTCTGGAACACATCTGAAGCGAATGCCACGAAGTGGTTCCTTCATCTTCGGAATCTAATCAAAGTCACAATGATTTAAGTCCTGAATAGTGGATAGTACGATACTTCCCCACCCATCGACCAAACAGGGCAGCAACAGCTTGCGCTGTATGCGCCAGCGCATTTGTCGTGCAAAATGATGGTTGTGATACGCAGAAAGTGTTACCGCCTCTTTCGCAACGCTGCTTGCAGGTGATGTTCCAATTCATGCCGAACCCATCGTGATGCAATTTTTCGCATACCCAGGCGTTATTTCAGGGTGCGAAGCACAGTCGTATTCGCTAATCCGGTTTCGTGGGCAAGCTCACGAATCGTCTGGCGTCGATCACTGTCTACTAACGCGGCAACAGTATGTGCTCTCCTCAGTTAGGCTTTTACCCAACGTGCCACTGTTCTGTACAGTAATGCCGATTCCCAGCTCGCCTCTTGTAAACCTTGATGACACATTTGCACATTCAATTTTGATCCAAGTTCGTTGTTCCTGTTTCGAAAACGTAGTGACACTCTTACTTTAGACCTCTGGCTCACAAGTGACTTTCCCTCGGATGTGCGCAAGTCCGTGGCGTGGGACGGGCGAGTCCATTTGATCGGCCATTTGATAGCCACAACGTGTGCTATCAGTGACAGTAGTAGATTCGATTGCGTAGAGTCTCCACAGCAGTGTTGCCACTATTAAAGTATTTGTAGTATATTGGTGACTGCCGCTTCGCACAGTGAGTCTAAATACTTTCGGGAGGAGAAAATGCCTGTCATAGCGGTAATAAACTATGTATATAAACATTTCTCTTCAATGAGTTTTTTAGTGAAAAACTTCTCAAAATCGCTACAGTACGACATGGGATTATTATTCACATACAGAAACATGACGCAGAGCTGCTAATTTCTGGATGTACAACATAATTTATCTATTTTTCAGCCGCACCGCTACTGGATTCGGCATTCTAGGGCGTATGGATGCGCAGCGGTACATCACTGGCTGCGGCGAAATGGCCCGCGAGGTGCAGTGCGCTGCCGACTGCGAAGTGATTTCCCGGGAGGACTGCAGCCAGCCACGGCCCATCTCACCAGCCCGGCCGTCCCTTATTCTGTCGGACGCTGAGGTTCTCCTTTCCTCACTGACTGCTGCTGCACAAGTACAGCGTGGGGTTGGTCCACACTGAGTTAGCACCGTGGCCTACCATACCGTTAACAAACAAAATTTGTAGTTGACGAACTCGGATGCTTAAACAGTTCAGATAAAAAGGATTTCGTCGCGTGAGACACAAATATTGAACGAATTGACAATAAAGACAAATTTTTGGTAACATCCATGATAATTTGTACGTGTTTCTATTGCTGGTAGGAAATTGCGTCTAAGTTAGCAAAAAGGTAATGATTTTTACATTACAGAGCATTACTCTACAGTCTCAATGATGGTTTATAGCCTATTTCCATTGTTTAGAAAATGTTCTTCAAAACCAAAACGCCAAGAACGCAAATTAATTATTCATTTAAAGACGACCGGTTTTGGTGGACGGTGCCACCATTATCTGTTCATATCACATTTCATAAGTTCATCCTATTAAAAAAAATGGAGATTAAATATTAAGTGCATCAGAGCACTTAGACTGAATAAAAAAATACATAAGTTGAAACAAGCTCTGATGTTTTAATTTATGTATTTTTCCATTGTGCCGCAGCGGCCTGACCGTTAGCTAGTGGTCGTGGCCTGTTCGGCGTGCCGTAACACTAACTGTTGCCTTCTATCTAGGTCGCGTTGCCTGTGTTCCAGCGACTAGCCAAGCAGCTAGCTATCGCGGCCTATCGGTCTGTGACACTGGCTGTTGTGAGGCCCTGCCTCTAGACGATATTCAGCCGAAACCGTGAATGATGGTATGAGGCCACCTTCTTGGCCTCTTCGCTGCCTCCGACTGGAAATTGCTACTGAATGCTGGACTGACACGCTCGTACATGGCTTATCTTCAATCGTGTACTCACTCTTCGATGTTCTGGCTTTCAAGTGCCTTTTTTTCGTTTGCGTATGTGTTTGTGGCACATGTTGTTCCTGTAAGTGACATTTGCATCAATACAAGTGAATTAATCCATTCCCTATGGTAATTAATTGCACTGATGACTGAAAGGTTATTTAGAGATCAGGAGTTCTGCACCAACTAACAACTTTCTAGAAAACTAAGTTTTGAGTGAACTGTGTTGGTTGTTATTGTGCAATTGCTAAAGTCTGCTGGTTGTCGTGGTTTCAAGTCATTTCATACATAATATATACTTAAGTGCAAAACAAAAGGAAACTTTCAAATTTCTTTAGCTGCTGGCGTTTGGTCAAAGTACATAGAATCCATCTCTTTTATGACAGATCGGTAAAGTCTGTGCGAGGTGATTTATAGAACCATCACTCATATGTGTAGTTGAGTTTACAGTCACTAGAGTAGCTCGTTTCACGAGCTGCTCATTCTGGACCTAGATTACCCACCGGCCTCGCTGATTGTGGAGCAGCTGCTTTTCATTCCTTTTCGAACGATGCTCAGTCAAGTTCGTTAGTGACTTCTAATGATGGCTGGAATGACCTAATTAGTTCTCTGAGTGAGGTTCTTGTACATACACCTGCTTCTATTTGGATTAATGTCAGTACCGTTTCTTCATTTCAAAACTTCTTGATTTGAGTATCTCGTTTATAACAGTAATTTGTAACGTTTGCCTGAAAGTACTGAGCAGTAAGTGATTTGGTATGTTGTTAATTATCCTTTCTTTGAAATTTTTGGGTTTTCAGTTATATATTTGTAATGGTAGCCTGTAAAATGTTCAGCAGTAATTCAGTTTCCTATTGTCGTAAACGAATTTACTTGTTCCATGGTTTTGAAGCTCATAAACTTTGTTAAGATATACTGATTGTGACGAGTGAACAATTTCCTCTTGACATTATAGAATTTTCTTTCGACTGTTTAAGTGTCTGAGCATTTACTTGCCAAGAGTGTAATGGCCTATGTAAACAAACTTCATTCAAAAGTCAGTATGGATCGCAATCATTTCATGGTAACCGGTTTCGGCCATTTAAAGCGCCATCCTTAGGCTACAACTATAGTGTTTGTCACTGATTGCGCTGAGTAGGAGCAGCCCGAAGGACATATTTTAATCATTCTGATCCTGTACGATGTTTTCAAAGCACCACACATTTGTTAACTATATATATCAATTTTCAAGCTTCCTGGTTCTTAAGGGTGAATAATTTGGATAAAGTTTTGCATTTTAAAATATCTATATACTGAATACTCTAATCACTAAACTATTTGTATGTTACTATCAGTAAGCGATTGTATAAATATCTTGTAAAATAAAAATCGTTTGCGTTTTTATAAATGGCTCAATCCTTCTACCTCAGCATCTCCTGTGACCTGCTGTCGCAAATCAGTTCAGTTAAGGATGGGGAAGGAAAAAGGAAATTGCACATGCCATTTAAAAGCAACCCCTGCTGAATTTCCTTGGAGTGATTCAGGTAAAAAACCGAAAAACTAATCTGGATGGCCGGAGGGAAACATAACCTCCAATTTGTCAGAATACAAGACCAGTTTCTTATTTGCAGTCAATGCTAATCCCATCAAAAACATAAAATGTACAAAAATGCAAGTCTCGCGACGAATTCCTTCCACCATCAAAAGTCGTGAGATCTCGTGGGAAACCAAGTCGGCTATTTTAGTTAGTGTTCATGGAACTAACTATTCAACACCTTGTCATAATTTTTCTATCTAATTAGTTATCTTCCAACATCTTTAGTGACTGCATCAGAATTATACATCTTTAACTCTATATAAATACAATCCCACTCCCATGAACCACAAACATTGCCGAGGTGGGGTGGCTTGCGTGCCTCAACGATACAGATAGCCGTACCCTAGGTGCAACCACAGCGGAGGGGTATCTGTGGAGAGGCCAGACAAACGTGTGGTTCCTGAAGAGGGGCAGCAGCCTTTTCAGTAGTTACAGGGGCAACAGTCTGGATGATTGACTGAACTGGCCTTGTAACATCAGCTAATGTGGCTTTGCCACACAGTTACTGCGAACGGCTGAAAGCAAGGGGAAACTACAGCCGTTATTTCTCCCGAGGACATGCAGCTCTACTGTATGAACATATGATGATGGCATCCTCTCGGGTAAAATATTCCGGAGATAAAATAGTCCCCCATTCGGATCTCCGGGCGGGGACTACTCAGGAGGATGTGATCATCAGGAAAGACAATACTGGCATTCTACGGGTCGGAGCGTGGAATGTTAGATCCCTTAATCGAGTAGGAAAATTAGAAACTTTAAAAAGGGAAATGGAGAGGTTGAAGTTAGATATAGTGGGGATTAGTGAAGTTCGGTGGCAGGATGAACAGGATTTCTGGTCAGGTGAGTACAGGATTATAAATACAAAATCAGTTGGGGGTATCACAGGAGTAGGATTGATAATGAATAAGAAAATAGGAATGCGGGTAAACTACTATGACCAGCACAGTGATCGCATTATCATGCCAACATTATATGCCAACTAGCTCTGCCGATGATGAAGAAATCGAAGAAATATATGAAGAGCTACAGGAAATTATTGAGACAATTAAGGGAGAGGAAAACTTAATTGTTATGGGAGACTGGAATTCAGTAGTAGGACAAGGAAGGGAAGGGAAGATAGTAGGTGAATATGGTCTGGGCAAAAGGAATGAAAGAGGGAGCCGCTTGGTAGAGTTTTGCGCAGAACATAATTTAGTTATAACTAACACCTGGTTCAAGAATCACAAAAGAAGGTTGTATACGTGGAAGAGACCAGGAGACACCGGGAGATACCAGATAGATTTTATAATGCTAAGACATAGATTTCGGAACCAGGTATTACAGTGTAAAACATACCCAGGGGCAGATATAGACTCTGACCATACTTGTTGGTTATGAACTGTAGGCTGAAACTGAAGAAACTACAAAAAGGTAGGAAAATAAGGAGATGGGACCTGGATAAATTGAAGGAACCAGGGGTTCTTAAGAATTTCAGAGGGAGCTTTAGGCAACAATTGACAGAAACATGGAAAAATAAAACAGTAGAGGAGGAATGGGTAAAATTGAGAGAAGAAATAGTGAAGGTAGCAGAGGACAAAATAGGTAGGAAGGCAAGATCTACAAAAAATCCTTGGATATCACAGGAGATATTAAATTTAATTGATGAAAGGAGAAAATTTAAAAATGCAGTAAATGAAACAGGCAAAATGGAGTACAGACGACTGAGAAATGAGATTGACAGGAAATGCAAAATGGCTAAGCAGGAGTGGCTAGAAGGCAAATGAAAGGATGTAGAAGAATGTATAAATAGGGGAAAAATAGATACAGCCTACAGGAAAATAAAAGAAACATTTGGAGATAAGAGAAACAGCTCTATGAATATCAAGGACACTGATGGAAAACCAGTTCTCAGCAAAGAAGGGAAAGCTGAAAGGTGGAAAGAATATATAGAGGGGCTCTACAAAGGAAATGAACTTCGAGACAATATTGTAGGAAGGGAAGAGGATGTAGATGAAGGTGAAATAGGAGATACTGAGAGACAAATTTGACAGAGCACTGAAAGACCTAAGTCGAAACAAGGCCCCTGGAGTAGATGATATTCCCTCAGAGCTACTGAAGTCTCTGGGAGAACCAGCCATGACAAACCTGTTTCACCTGGTGTGTAAGATGTATGAGACAGGCGAAGTACCCTCAGACTTTAAGAAAAATGTTATAATCCCCATTCCAAAGAAAGCAGGTGCAGAGAGGTGTGAAAACTACAGAACCATCAGTTTACTAAGTCATGGGTGCAAAATATTAACACGAATTACATACAGAAGGATGGAAAAGCTGGTAGAAGCCGACCTCGGGGAAGATCAGTTTGGGTTCAGGAGAAATGTAGGAATACGGGAGGCAATGCTCATTTTACGGCTTATCCTAGAAGATAAATTAAGAAAAGGCAAACCTACATTTCTAGCTTTTGTAGATTTGGAGAAGGCTTTTGACAATGTTGATTGGAATAAACTCTTTCAAGTTCTGAAGCAAGCAGGAGTAAAATATAGGGAGCGTAAAGTTATTTACAACTTGTACAAAAACCAGACAGCGGTTGTCGGAGTTGAGGGGCATGATAGAGAGGCAGTGGTTGGAAAGGGAGTAAGACAGGGTTGTAGCCTTTCTCCATTGTTATTCAATTTGTACATCGAACAAGCTATAAAGGAAAGCAAGGAGAAATTTGAAGAAGGGATTAAAGTTCAGGGTGAAGAATTAAAAACATTGCGTTTTGCCGACGACATAGTAATTCTATCAGATACAGAAAATGATCTGGAAGAGCAATTGAACGGAATGGACAGTGTGCTGAAAGGTGCATATAAGATGAACATTAACAAGAGCAGAACCAGGGTAATGGAGTGCAGTCTAAGAAAATCAGGCGATGCTGAAGGAATTATATTTGGAAACGAAGCAATAAAGGAGGTAGATGAGTTTTGTTACTTGGGCAGTAAAATAACAAATGATGGTCGCAGTACAGAGGATATTAAATGCAGAATGGCAATGGGTAGAAAAGCGTTCTTGAAAAAGAGAAATTTGTTAACATTAAATATTGATTTAAGCCTAAGGGAGTCTTTTCTGAAGGCATTTGTATGGAGTGTTGCCTTGTATGGGAGTGAGACATGGACGATAAACAGTGCGGACAGGAAGAGGATTGAGGCTTTTGAAATATGGTGCTACAGAAGAATGCTGAAGATTAGGAGGGTGATCGCGTAACTAATGAGGAGGTACTGAACGGAATTGGGGAGAAAAGAAATTTCTGGCATACCTTGACTAAAAGAAGGGATAGATTGGTAGGACACATTCTTAGACATCAAGGAATTGTGAATTTAGCGTTGGAGGGAAGGGTGTGGGGTAAAAATCGCTGAGGAAGACCAAGAGATGGATACAGTAAGCAGATTCAGACAGATGTGGGTTGCCGTTCTTATGTGGAGATGAAGAGGCTTGCTCAGGATAGGGTATTGTGGAGAGCTGCATTAAACCAGTCACCGGACTGAAGACCACAACAACAACAAATACAATTACATAAGTACACATGAATAAATGTAATGAAGTGGCAATTTCACATCTTCCTAATGACATAATAATAACTTATATTTCATTATGCAACCAAATGTAATCACATAATAATGAAGTACACTCATGTGTGTAAGTCTTTTCAATGTTAGTTTATGTTGCCATGGGAAACAAAGTCGGTCTTTTAGTTAGTGTTCATAGACCACATATTCGTTATCTAATTACCAACCATTGTTGTGACTGTATTAGTATTATTCATATTTACTTCTATAGTACACAAGAATTCGCAATCGCACCATAATACAATGTCGTCAGAATACATATAATGATTGGGCGATTACATATAGACATATAAAAATAATTTACATTCTACTATGTAACGAAACGTATTCATATAAGATAAAATAACTCATATTTGCATGAATTATTTTAAGTATTATTTTACGTTGCATGCGATTGCCAAGTTATTATATTTATTATGGAAATAAAGTTGCATAGTTTTGATACTGTCACTACAGATGTTGGTAGATAACTAATTAAATTAAAAAAAAATTGACTAGGTGTTGAATAGTTGGTTCCGTGAACACTAACTAAAATAACCGACTTGGTTTCCCACGAGATCTCACGACTTTTCATGGTTTTTGTGTTCCAGCCTCGTCGCCACTTTTGTGTCCCGGCTTCGTCGCCGCTTTCGTGTCTCGTTTCCGTCGTAGGTGTCGGTGGCCGAGTAGAAGGACCGACACAGGAAAAAGGTAGCACGCTTGTGCAGGTACGGAGGGGAGCAGCCAGAAACTAGAAACACTAGAGTAAATTGGAACGAGATATATATTGCACAGTATTTATACAATACTTAACTTTTACAGAGATCAGTACTGCAGAATGCTGATACATAGTTGTTAGAGGCCTGCCTAGTTCCTGTACGATAGCCAAGTCTCCACTGGTGCCTGTCAGATTCGGGAGGTCTTAACTGGTTGCTATCTCAGTTCCAAGTGCACGATGTCGTTCAGTGGTGGCCACGAGCGGAGTTACAGCAGAGGGCGCTCGTGGCTGTCGTCGTAAGAACGCCGCGCCGTGCGTGCATGGCGGCACGCGGCGAAAGTAGGTGGCGCGCACTTTGTACTTGTGCGACACCACAATGGTGGAAGGAATTCGTCGCGAGACTTGCACTTTTGTACATTTTATGTTTTTGATGGGATATCATTTCTTTTTGTAGGTAGTCGTTTTCTATATAAATGTTTGTTCATTCTGCCTCAATGTTCCCTGTGAAATACGTATCAAATTGCCAGGGATCTCCTTTATTGGAAAAGCACTGTCTTACAGCTTGTCTTCCTCCACACCACATACTTTAATTCTACCTGAATGCTCCCTGTGAAATGAGGCAGAATTAAAGTATGTGGTGTGGAGGGAGAAGTGGTCTAAAGCGCCTACCTAGTACGTAGGAGGTACTGGGTTCGAATCCTGGCCCCATCACAAAATTTTAATTCAGTGCCTCTCCTTATGTTTAGTACCTTTGGTAGAAAGGGAAAAGATTTATCGCTTACTATATTTTTGACGTTTCTGGTCAAATTTCATCACCTGCCATGGCGTTTTCATTCAAAAGTACTGCCTCGATTCACAACACACATTGATGACGTTATTTACAAACGTCATTGAATGCAGTTATATCACTGCACAGCCTATAGTTCACGACATGTGTCATAAATAATGAGATGCATCAAAGACATAGTTTTGATTAAAATGAAGGGCACAGTATCCATCCTATAATCATCCCGCCCTTCATAATGAGAGCATTTATAGTCTTGTAATAAACTTCAAGGATAATTTCACTTTCAACACCCTTTCTCACTTACATGCTTATCATCAAAAATAACGGAGTTAAAGAGCTACTATGGGAAGAACATGTGACAAAGTCGAACTACGCTGCGTGTTCCTTCCTTTGTTTTCGCACTATTTTTGTTGTCTGGGAAAACCGGGACTTTATATTGGTTGTAATATCGAGGTAGGGAATGTGTGAGAGTTATCGCCATCTTAAGGAGATTGCCAATAAATATAATGTATTCATCGTATTTAATTCTACGACATTCGTTGTAGCTTATTGTGACACGCCGCAGACAAATCCATCCGGTTTCGTATTGATATGCACAAGTCCTTGTAATAATAAACACTTCAAATTAAAATAATTATAAGGTTCACCTTTCTTACCAATGATTGGCAATGCAAAATTAGCCGTGATCCTGTTATCGGTAATCAGTCGTACTAGTTATCGCCAATGGGACGTAACTTCTTACTCATAGATGACGGATCTATTTAGCGATTAAATGCGTATTTTCAGTGTTCATTTAAAGTGCCGATACTGGTGCACTTACCCTAAATACGGTTCGGTGGCGTATTGCGCTGATGTTGGCAATGAAGATAATGATTACGAGTTACGTAACTGAAATATCGTGGAAATTCGACACTGACGTCCGTCAGAACACCTTACAATCCATTATGTCATTAGATCGCCGGGAAAGCCTGAAGAGGTATGTCATCACACTACAGACTGTCGCAACTCGCTGAATGCTGTTACAAATCTGGCGCGAAGCTTCACTGCGAAATCGATAAGGAAGTCCCACAGTTGTAGGTCTGAGCAAGGAAATTCCATTTCTATTATCAGTGCGAGTCACTTTTAACCCTTAAAAAGAATCGTTATTTAGACGAACATAACTGGAATCGCGGATCCATTTGGACCCTTGAATAAAAAAAATCCACAATTCCTATAAAAAGTATAATTAACACGTGAATGCACAATAAGTGTATTAAAACAAGTATTATTTGAAATACAATTAAAGCAGTATTGAGCAAAAAATTTATATTATGCTTTTTTTTAACTTTTAAGTCGTAGGTCTCACATTCAATGAAAATTTGCAGTACCTTACTCTGGAATGCTGTATCATCAAAAAATAGCTTGGATTAAGAAAATCTACATTTACTATGAGGTTTCTCATAACTACCCCTTAACATAAATAGCGACTGTTTATGCCACCAATGAGAATCAAAAATAATGACAACGGTACATGAAAGTATCCAAATGTTATTTGTATATCAGTACCTGAACTTAGAATTGCACTTGTTACACAACACTTTTATTCTGCATGTCGTTTATAGATGTACTTAAAGCATCTGTCTCATTTTTTAGATTGTTTGCTGTCAGTTTCAAATGTTTGTATAGTCTATGGGACTTAACTATGGGGTACAAACTACTTATGAACTAACTAAGACTAAGGACGGCACAAATATCCATGCCCGAGAGGGGATTCGAACCCCCGACAGTAGTGGCCGTGCAGACTGTGACTGAAGCGTCTCAGTCCCCGCGGCCACCGCGGCCGGCGCTGTCAGTTTCAGGATCACACAAATAACGTCTTCCTCTTTTTCGTGAGCCACTTTTATTAGAAGGTGAATTATCTTGTTGTGGGTTGAAAATCGCTCAAAGATTCTGTGTCTGACAGATTTTCGTCTAATAATAGTTCAAAGA